>BPLR01009033.1:0-190043 GCA_021605095.1 Caerostris extrusa | reverse complement strand
ATTACGTATTGCTTACCCTAGTAAAAGCATGCATGATTCTATCTTTTCTTGATTCTTATTTTTTAAACAGGAAGAATATGAATCATGCTTAAGGAAATGAAAAATTCTTTTATTTCTTAGTTTTTCTGTAGCCACTAAAAATAACATATACAAGAACAATATCATGATTAAAATTTTTGAGTTGTTTTGCATCTAATATATTGTTAATACGGAAATGTATTGTCATTATTGAAATATATTCTGTTGAAATATGCCAGCCACGTTACCTGAAACCTGAACAGGTTCTTTTAACATTTTTTAACATGGAAATGTATTGTCCTTACTAAAATATTTTCTTGTCGAGTATATACCGCCATGTTAAAAAAACCTGAATCTGAACTGGTTCTTTTAGTATATTGTTAAAAAAGGAATTGTACTGTCAATACTGGAAATATCTTCTATTGAAATAAATATACAGCCATATTTAAAAACCTGAACCTGAACTGGTTCTTTTAATATTTTGTTAACATGGAAATGTATTGCCATTATTGAAATATATCCTGTTGAAATATACAGCCTCGTTAAAAAAATATAAACCTGAACTGGTTGTTTTAATATTTTTCTAGCATGGAAGTGTATTGTCATTATTGAAATATATAGCCACTTTAAAAATTTGAACCAAAAAACAATCTTTGTCCTGAAAAATGATAATTTTTATCTAAAATGAGTCAGTAAAAGAGTTACAATCAAACATCATTTTACAGTTTATATTTTCATGGTATCTTTTAAATATTGAAAAAAAAAAAAAGAAAGAAATAGTGGCGAGAAATATGCAGGAGGACATCACTGTGATCGGCAGACTCATCCAGTGGCGTGAAAGACGGTGAAGGGGTGGTGCAAGGGCGTGGCACTCCGTGTCTTCCATTAACGATGGGCGGAATACCCTCCTCGACAGATAGATCCCTGACTCACAGCCCCCCTTCATTCATTCATTGCCACGTTATGGTTCACGTGCAAAAATCTTTTTCTCTCAATCCTCCCACGCATTCGGTTCTTTTCTTTTCATTGAGTATTTGATTGTGGAATTCCTTTATTCACTGAATTCTGGCCACTCAGTATTTTTATTCAATATCTATATTCAGGCAATAATGTCAGTAACTTCGGCAATAACTTTTTTATTCAATATCTGTATGTACAAGTATATATATATATATATAAAACAGCATAATTTAAAACCATAAGGGCTTCAGGTTCGAATCTTGGTGGTGGCAGAGATGTTTGTGAGTGATTCGGAATCCACTTTAAAAAATGTAGGTCCCTATGAATTTAGTCCTCGTGTGCACAAGATGACTGTAGAGCGACAAACTAAACCAAACTAAAAATTATAATACTAAACATCCTAATTATAATTCAGTGATTTCTGGCAATAATTTCAGTATTTTTATTCAATATCTATACATAAAAATAGATGTATATATAAGTGTATACATAATACAGCTATAAAATTAAACATCCTAATTTTATTCACCGAATTCACGGAATAATTCAGGACTTTTATTCAATATCTACGTCTACAAATATAGGCATATATATGTGCGTACCTAATACAGCGTAACTTAAAAGCTATAATACTGCACATCCTAATTATCCTAATTTTTTCACTGAATTCGCCATTCTTTTACCTGGTGTGTGGTAAAAATTCGCTGAAAAATTTGTATTATTCCTTTTTTTAATAAAACTTATTTACAAATTTTATTCTATTTAATTAAAGAATGAATTAAAGGATTATTTTAAGCCGTCATCTGGTAACATCATTGTCTAGAAATTTTCTTGAAATTAAAATAAATTTTTGAAGTTTATGCGATCGCGTCCTTTTCAATTCCTACTATTAGTTCACACTCTCCCTATATATATCTTGTTCAAATTTTCAATCGTTCATTAAAAATACTTTTTATTCATCCACTATAGTTCAAATACATTTTTTTTTTAACTTATAGTGGATGACACTGATGTTAATACAGTTTTTTCAGATATTAATTCAGAAATTGAATTTAATTAATTAATTTTAGTCTTTTTAAATTTAGTTGCATTTATCTACCAATAGATGCTGCCAGATGAAAGAGGAAAATTTCCACTTTATTTGTAAAGGACTTTTTCTGCAATAGTGAAAAAAAAAAAAAGTAGAATTGACTTATATTACTTTTTTTATATTACTTGTTATTCACTGGAATTCAGGCCGTACAATTTCAGTATTTTTATTCAATATCTATATAGACAAATAGATGTATATATAGTGTATACATAATTTATCATAACTTAAAAGCTATAAATATTAAACATTACTACTTAAAGATTGCCATCTGTTCAATTCTCTATTTCATGGATTGTAAACATCATTTGATGCTATGATTTGATCATGATTTTGCTTCAAATTTGCACTCATTAATTAATTCAAGAAATACATATAAAGTCAACTCATTAAAAAACATTTTCAATTATCACTTTTTTTAAGTGTTTTGATTAGGTCTGAAAAAAAAAAAAAAAAAATTTCATCTGCATCAAATACAGAAAATAAGATACAGGAGTGCAATATTTCATTTACTGAATCATTTGATTTTAAATTTGATCGCATTTTGAAAGTCGGAATCTAGAATACTGTACCCCCTGAGGAAGCCACAAAACTTGGGTAACCCTGAAATTTCGCCAATGTTCCGCCACTTTTTTGCAAGTAATTAGAGAAATTTTGAACAATATAATGTAATTTAAATAATTTGCGGAATTTTTATTTATAGTAGAAAAGAACAGAAATATATAATTCTAAATAATTATTCCGATAAATTATTGTTTATCCTGAGATTGTTCTTATAACGTATGTCGGACACTAATGCAGAATTTTAATAATTTTTATGATGTTGCCACTCATGAAAATACAAAGCAAACAACAAAAACCATTTTCTAATTTATTAATAACTTATATTTGATCATCAAATAATTATTTTCTTTTTAATACTGTTGATGTAGCTAAAGTTTTGAGACAACCGTTATTTGAATTTGACCGAAAAATTTTACTTTTTATTTTTAGAGCGTTAGTTCATGCCAAAAACGGCACTCGAACGTATTAGATTTTTTCTGTGGTTTTGAGATGTTTCTTTTTAATGCTGTTGATATAATTAAAATTTTGTGGCAACCGTTATTTGAATTCGAGCGGAAAAAATTTATTTCTTTAATTTTAGAAAAGGCCGATGTAACGTATTTAATTTTTATGCGGTTATTGTGATGATATTCTTCACAAGGTTAGGTTACCGCAAGGACAGGTTTTAGGAGGCAATAAAAATATTTTCAACTCCAACAAAGGATTTATCAGAATAAAATGTAAGTTATTATTATTATTATTTTTACTATCAAGATTGTTGTTTTATCATTCAAATTAGGCATTATAAATAACATGAAATATTTTTGGCATAATAGGGAAAAATTGGCGTATTAGCGAATAATTTTGCCCTGATTTTATCGTAATGTGAATTATCGTTGTTAAAATGATGCATTTTTGGGAGTTAGCAAAACGAAAGTCCACATCCTAATTTGGGCGTTAAAGCGTTTAAATGGGGTGCAAAAGCAATTTAGAATTAAAATTTGGCAAAATAGTAATATATTTTGGCGTAAAAGGAAATCATTAAAATTGCCATAATAAATGTGGTAAAATTTTGGCGACAAAGCGATATAATTTGTCGTAAAGGCAATTCAAGAATAAAATTTTGGCAGGATATTGATAACATTTGGCTTCAAAGGGATAAAATTGGCGTAAAATCAATTAAATAGATTAATAGTTGTTTACTACTAGTGTTGGCGGAACAAGTGGCGGCGGAGAATTTTGGGGAAATAGCTTTTTACAACGAAACTGACCTTCGGCTTGAGAATTGAAAATAATACAAGAAACACGGCCAAACTTATCACTCAATTGGCATCACCAAAAAAAATTTGTCAAATCCCAACGGTCCCTATTTTGCGATTTGGCCTTTAATTTTACAACAATGTTGCATATTTCAAGGAATTTTCAATGTCAGAATGAAGAAAAAAATATTTTAACTTAGAAGTAATTTTTTGAATTGCCCTTTGAGTTGCATCTTATCAAAATTGGGTAATACAATTGTTTCAAAAAAATTTCTTTTGCTATTTGTTGCAAAAGAATATTTCGATAACTATCACAAATAAATAATATAAAAAAGATTGTATTACTTATTTTCATATAAATACTCGAAGTATTCACCTTCTTTTTTTTATGAATGTTGAATGGAAATAACATTTTTTGCCAAAAATGTTTACTTCATTTTAACTCGAAAGACATTATTAAATTCAGAGAATTCTGTTGTCTTTACACAAAAATGAAGAAAAAGATTTATGTGTTTAGAATAATGCTTTTTTTTATCTAATACTTTTTGTATAAACTATCTCTCATAATTTCAAACATATTTCCTTTAATAAATTGCAAGCAAAGTTTTATTTCAATTTTTCGATACACCAATTTGGAACCTTTTCATCTAAATGTGTTTAGAAACTACATTTTGATCACTGAAAAGTAAAAGTACTTTTGTGTCAAAATTAAACTTAGTAAATAACAAAACAATACATAAAATATTTGAAAGAATAAAAAAATATAAAATTCTCAAACATGTAAATTATTTATAGATTTTTATTTTCTTATACATCGTTAAATGTTTTGTATTATTCTATTATTAATTTTAGTATCAATAGTCATATAATAAAGTTCCGATATATAGAAATCTCTGAACGGAAAGTGTCAAAAATTGCTGTACTATGACATCTTCTATTTATTTTTAATGATGGTATCATTTGTAGTATAATTTAAATACTTTTTGGATTTAATAACCATTGCCACACAAAAATTTTATCTTTTAAATGGGGCATAAGAAATCAAAGTTTGGATACTCCCGATTTAACTATTGCAGTAATCAAACGAAAGTGCTCTATAAAATCTTTAAATGTAAAAATTGATGTATGGGTATATTCTAGCATAACTTAAAAGCTACGACATTAAGAAGTCCAATTTTATTCTCTGGATTTATTATTTTTATCTGATATGCTGCAATAAATCATGATTCTTTTTAGTTTAGTATTTTTATTAATTAAATCAAAACCATATTTTTTAATAATGAAATATTTCGAGCCTGGCGCCATCTATTGGCTTGATGAGGCTTAGCGCTGACTATGCCGACTGATGATACTAAAATGTGACCAAACCCATATTCGATTTTTAAAGAATTATATTAGCCTTTCTGATTTAATAATAAAATGTTAAATTTATTGTTAATATGGCAGCATATTTTCATTAAATTTTTTCTTTTGCTGTTTTTTGCAGCTCTTTGTTGATATTTTTCTTAATTGAATTAAATTAAAAATATATGCATATTTAATACTGCCATATCTTTTAGACATCTATACTTGATTCTAACATATTCCTTTCCAACAGTCTTCCTTCATTTCTTGAAAGCAGCACATGAATTTCAAATTATCCCTACAAAATTGAGAAAGATTTTTTCATTAAGTTCTGTCTTAGAACAATCTCATAAGATTTATTTAATACCATGACTGGAAAATTTTCCTCTTATACATTATAAACATCCTTCTTTCTTGCCGACTGTCAAGAAATTAAACCTTCATCTCTCTCTCCCCCTCTCCCCTCCTCACCCCTTAACAAAATGGAACTGCTTTAATTCCCCATCTATTTACCTGCTCTATTTCATTCCATTTTTTTCATTCCATCATATATATATATATATATATATATAATTTTTTTTTACTTTCGGCGGCCAAGAAACATCGCGGGAGATGCTATCGTCTGTCCGCAGACGATAGAGCGGCAGAGCGGAGTTGAGTAGTGAGAGAAGCTTCTCGGAGAGATGGGAAGATAAGCGAAGGTGTTTCGAGAGGAGGCCCATCTGCTAGCTGAGTCTTAAGATGATAATGAGACAACTTAGCCTCCTTTGATTTATAGAGCCTGCGAACAGGGTGTAACCTTTGCTTCTGGTTTGGGGTGGGGAGCTCATGATATGCGAACGGCCACTCACGATTTTGGTAGGGCAGTAAGAGAGGAAATAAGTCATGTTTGTTGGGAAGTAAAGTTGTTAATCCGAACGATGTGTAACTTATTATTTCTCGGATCTCTTTCTGTGTAGGAACGAATGGACGGAGATATTGATTTGGAAAAAGATTTAAAAAATTCATAAGTGCTTAAAAATGATGGGTTTGCGATTTTTATCTTTCTAATAATTTATTGTTGTGTAATAAGTTGTAATCAAGTTTAATTTCAAATATTTCGTTTATGGTAGTAGGGCTTATATTGGTCTGGTAAATATGTACAAGTTTTCAGATTCGAAATCGGAGAAGCTTATGGAAATCATGTTAGCTTGTGGCTTATGGCATATTATATAGCTCAGCTTATTCGAAATCTGAGAAGTTTATGTGAAATCATATTAGCTTATGGCTAATGCTTATTAGCTTATGGCTTATATAGCTCAGCGTATTGAAATCTGAGAAGTTTATGTGAAATCATATTAGCTTATGGCTTATGGCATATTATATAGCTCAGCTTATTCGAAATCTGAAAAGGCCGAATTTTATAGTGCCCACGGCGGGTTTGGAAAGAATGGGCACGATGACTCTGTAAGCAGGAAAGTTAGTTAGTGAATTAGTTAATAATTAAATTATAATTAAAATAGTTTATGATTTTTATCTTTCTAATAATTTATTATTGCATAATGAGTTCTAGATTTAACTACACAAATGAGCACGATTTCAAATGATTTTAATACATCTATATTGCATTATAAGTATTTAAAAATTATAAGCAAATTTTTAATGTTTTAAAACTATCTTGTTTCTCTTATTTGAGTTCCCGAATAATTTATGCATTTTAAGTTACTGTATTAATTAATTCATAAAAAACTCTACTTAAAAGTTTTATGACTTTAGATAGATTCCTTTTTATTTTCCTTATAACTTCAACACCATCAGAAACCCACGAGTAACTTCATATTCCATAATAATTTTTGCAAATAATTTCATATATTTTTCAAATTATCATCATTTTCATCATTTCATTTCAAATTTTCATCAACGAAAAAAATTGTCCAAAACAAAATCAATCATCCTTTTTTTTCAAGATATAAAATTGTGCATACTTCTGATGCGTTCTTCATAAAAAATTTTTAAGATGTTACAGACATAGTTTATAATTTTTCAGCTATTGAAATTAGATTGAATATTACTACCTATGTCTTTATTGGAACTCAATCCATACAAATTTTGCAGTATAAACAAAAAGAACATACAAACAAATGAAAATTACAAATTGCCAAGCATTCTTTACAAAAATGATCAAAAATCCTTAAAAACATTTAAAAACAAGTTAAATGTTCTAAGAATAAAATTTAAAAAGCTAAAATCATCATAATAAAAATCCATGTGATCAAGACCGGTCTCTGGCCCTCCATAAAGCGTATTGCAAATCTTTTTAATTTCTTGAAATTTAGTGCCAGAATATAATCCGAAAACTTAAATTGAATATACACAGTGGAATGTCGATGGCCTCATCGACATTCCTCTGTAGTATATTCAATCTAAAATTTTCGGATGACGCACAGACTTTTTCTGAGGCAAGTAGCCAACCTCTAGCCCTGGGGTGGCCAACCCAAATGATCTTGCGAACCACTTTGGAAATTTTTTGGACCATATTCGATTTAGACCCACTATAGACATGTTTTTGGAGTGAAAAATTGAAACATAATGAGTTATTATTTTTGTGTTTTACTTTTACTCTTACATGTAAACATAGATAATATAATAATTATGATACTAAACGCACATTGTAAAGAAATATATAACACTAAAAATAAAATATAAAAATATATAAATATAAATGAAATCATTAAAAATATTTATTTTACTAGTGCGATATTTGTTTGAACAAGAATATTTTTTGAAAATCAATGTTAATTTTTACTCATAATTTCGATAGTTAATTTTGAATATATGGATGCACATACATTGGTTTTCACTTACTATAGCCATTATAAAATAAATATATTTTGCAATAGGGCGATAAATCTCAAGGGTCGCAAAAATATTCGAGGCGGGCCGCGGGTGGGCCACCCCCTGCTCTAACCATTACTCATTTAGCACCACCCAGGAGTCATGTGTGACTTAAGATTGTTACGGACGTTAATAACACTACTTCCCAATGAATGAACGTGTTTCTTTACAATTTTTTTAAATTATTAATTCAAAATTTCTTTTGAAATACATAAATTTTTAATTGAAAATCTACTTTCATCATCTTGTTCATAATTGATTTAGTTTTCTTTAACAAAAACATATTAACAACAACAATCCTTACCATAAAAATTACCTGTAGTGCTTTCTTGAATAAATTATTTCAAAAACGATAGATCCATTTGATTCCACCATTATAATCCTTCTCGGAATTTCGCCTACCTATAACTAAAAGCACAACTTCAATAATTAACATTTCATTTATTAAAACATTTTCTATGTTAATAACAGACAGATATAAAAGTGGAAGAAACAAACTATTTGAAACGTTATTTCTAGAATCAAGTTATTTCAAAAATATCTCTCTGTATGCATCTCACTTTTATTTTCCCAATTTATAGTCACACACACTGAGTATGAGTTGGTTTGTCACCCTACTGTCATTTTGTGTACACTTCGGGTTAATTACACCGGGATCTATAATTTAATGTGAATCCCGAACCACTAACAACCATCTATGCCACCGCCAGGATTCAAACCTTAAGCGATACCAACGACCACAGCGCCAGTCAATTAGCCATCAGGCGAGTAACATCATCCCTTTCGAAGGCGAGTATCATCATCTACTTCGACAGCCATTCGAAGTCGACGACAACTTGAAGAATCATCAGCGAACCCAACCATCCGAAAATTCCATACAAAACAAACCCGCGACACCTCGAATGCAATAATTTGCTCACCTCCTATATAAAAACTCTTCCTTTAATAAATATAATTTCTCCATGTTTATATAAAAATGCACCTCGTTTGTCCGATTATTATTATGCGCATCAGTCTGAAGATAATACTGATTATCACTGTTAGAACGTGTTTATTGCAGTGTACAAATATCTACCTATCAGTTTAGGCTCCGACAACATTATTTATAGTCGCTATCTGAAGAAAACCAAGGTCATCTATAACTGTATTTCATTAAGTTTTCGGTGGAAGCGCAAGCTTAGGCAATCAGGAGATTAGTAAATTGCTTCAATTTTCTTCCATTCCTTTCCCACCCCGCTTGTAATTTCTTTCCTTTTTCTTTTTTTTTTTGTTGCCTGGAACATGAAAGGTCAGTGCAGGAAGACACCGCGGAATAAATCTAAATGCCAATAAGGACGGAAAACGTTTTACAAGCCGAGAGATTGGCTTTGTGTTTGTTCATTTGCAAGCCAATTTCACACAGGTGGAGAAAAAAAGAAAAAACCACCGATCCCTGAGGGAGAAGCAAGCCACAACAGTTTATAATAGAAGATGTGGGGGCAGATTGCTGATCTAATTTCATTTTTTTTTTTTCTTCTTCATCTAAATGTATTCAGATTTGTCCTGCGCCCACATACTTAATTTGATTGCTAAATTCCCCCCTTTAATGGGCTTGTGCGCGTGTAAATATATTACACTAAATCGAAAATGAGTTATAGCAATGCTTTATTGATGTTTGTTATATATGCTTCATCGAATTAGCTCTATTTACCATTGAATTTCAAGCCTGGTGTACCTTGATGGTTACCGGAAAGAGCTTGCTAAATCAGTAGGTCGGAAAAGTGTGGTTTTGACAGGATGTGGTGAAATCCCTACATGCCACCCCTGAAAATTGTTATGACACCAGGTACAAATGTTAACAACAGAAAAAATTGGTTGATTGTAAAGTGAGCAAGTCTCGTAGTTATTATTAATGTACGAACGTGGTAGACCCTCGTATTCCATTTACGAATACAACCCCCCAATCCAGAAGGGCATCATTTATTGGAATTATTTTTGGTGCAACTGCCTCACATAGGCATGCTTCAAGGAGGAAAATTCGGAATAATACTATCTCCAAGCAGTTTGTATATTGATGCAAGATATTTTACACACATTGTTATACTTGTCATTGAATCCCCTCAATTCTGAAGGCAATTAACGTAATGGACTCCACCAACGGATTCGATCCTGGATTCGTTTTCGCTGGTTCACATGTTTCATATATTTTTTTTTTTCTTTTGAAAGGGAAAAATAAAAATATTGAATTGTATCTTTCGCTAAATGGGAAAGTAATTTTATTATTGTTGTTATTATTAATTATTATATTGTTAAGATACATTTGATTCGTTTAAACTTTTAGTGTAAGACAGATAATAGTAAGTGTAAGACAGTTTCTTCATAAGAAATCATTAAAATTAAACTGAATTAGGAACGTCAACGGAAATGAAACTGGAAACTCAAACTGCAATGAAAATCATGTCTTGGATATAAAATTTCAAAAAAATCATCTCAAACTGATGGAACTAGATGGAAATGCAGCAGGGATTTTAAAATTAAAATTAATGCTTGTGTGCCGTGCAGAAAAAAGAAGCCTGTGTCACAAAAATTTCCTTTGAAGACTGATTCCCAACTAACTTTGCCTTGCAAAATAAGAAAAAGCAACTGCTGATGAACGAAATACACGAATAAACTTTTTTCGCTAAATACGATGCTTTTTGATCCAGCCAACGAATTAAGTTGTCATTGCGACATTTAAAGCATATTATTTAAGCTGTATTTTTTTTTTTTGCAAGCCATAAAGCGGAACAGGACAATGTCACATATTTTAATGAAACTTCGGAAGAATTATAAGATCAGGCGTTATCAAAAAATATATTTGATATATTCAATGATACTTGTGTTAAAGTGCTTGTAAGGGAAATAGCAACTATGAAAAATATTTGGAATGGTCGAAAATTTTTCAAAGATTATGAAAGTAAGGATTTTTTTTTTTTTTTTTTTTTTTTTTTTACTGAAAAACGGAAAAAAAAAAAGTTTTTTAATTAATTATCAATTCTTATGGTAATTTAGTTTGATTAATCCAGTTTGAAATAGTCCATGAAACCGGTAGACTATGCTAAGGATTGCTACACTTATCTTCTTGTGGAAATATTAAACCACAAATTATGTAGGACAAATTATATATTAGGATGCGGTGGTACTCATTGATATCACTTCATTTTAATCCAAACAAGGAACTGAAAAAGACAATTCAGATTTAATATATATATATTCTGAAACCACACGCTTAATTTTGTGGCTGATTATATTTTTATTTTTAAATCGATCGATGCATGAGTTAAGTCCTATGAATTCTTTGCCATCTTTATTGAGGTTCACTGCATTCATCAAACTAATTATCATTATCAATGAATGATGATGATGAATGAAGTGGTATATGGGGATGTGAAGCAACAAGGACTATAATCCCTAATCACTATATATATGAACAGTTAGTTTTTTCCTTATTTTAATATGTCACTCTCCACAACGCTCTACGATCGTGTTAGACCGGGACCTACGGTTTAAAGTGGATTCCGAACCACTACAAACATCCATGGCACCGCCGGGACTCGAACCCGAAACCTGTGGTACCGAGCGCCAGAGCGCTAGCCACTCGGCCATTCAGGCCCCATTAACAATGAATTTTACTCACTATAACTCAGTTTGTTATAAATTTCACAATTATTCAATGATGCCTAATAATTTTACTTCTTTTTGAATTTTATTTTTAAGGCATTGATTTTTTGCTTTGTCATCAATTAATTAAAGAAAATTTCCATTACACAACTGGCAACACTGTCTGTTGAATTAATATTAACGATCTATTTTCTTTCTGACTTTCCTCAACGGTTCACTTTCAAAACACCCACACAGTTATTGATAAAATACATAACATAAATGATTTTCAAAAGAGTTACAATTTTTTCTCGCCCGATTCGCCATTATCCTTTTATCAATAATGTTCGACAATAAGTGCTTTGTTTCCTTTCGTCAAGAATTTATTAGCAAAAGCCACTGAACAATTATTGATGAAAACGTTAGAATAAATACTTAATGAGATAATTATAAATTCATTAATGGTTATTAAATAATAGTTGTTATGCTTTCTACATTAATTTTCAATTAATACTTTTTATTTAGCGATAATGTTTTTTTTTTCTTCTGAGGTTTATCATCCAAAGCGCCAAGCAATTATTTTGAACAACACCCAATTATTATGAATGTTAAGGACAGTAGGGTCATTTAAATATAAAAAGTAGTACTCTTTCGTTATATAGCTCATATCAAGAGACAAATATAAATATATTAGTAGAATCCGGCATACGTTGTCCTGCCAAAAATGGACTGTAGAAAATTACATATTATGAATATATTCTACGTGTTCCAATATATGTGCATAGTAATTTTCATGGATATCGTTTGAATGGTATATAAGATGAAATGCCGAAGCACCATCTGGTGGCCAGTAACAATAAAGTGGATAACGCGAACCTATTTTCCATACTCGAATATATATTATTACCAATATTCATGCCGATTGGTTGAACGGTATAGAAGCACTGCAGCACCCTGTGCTGGCGACTTATAACAAAGAGGATAGCATAAAACAATATCCATTTTTGCCAAACGCACACAAAAATTTCATCAAAAATCGGTCAAGCTGTTTAGGAGAAGTTTAGACACAAACACACGTACAGAAGAATTATATCAATTGCAGCGCCACCTAACGTGTCTAATTGGGAATCTAAACCATCCAGGGACTCATTTAAATACACATAAAAAATTTCATCAAAATCAGTCAAACTGTTTAGAGGAGTTCAGTGACAAACATACGTACAGAAGAATTTTATCGATTGCTGCGCCACCTATCGGATCCAATTGGGAATCTAAACCATCCAGGGACCTATTCAAACACACCCAAAAGTTTCATCAAAAATTGGTCCAGTTGCTTAGTAGTAGTTCAGTGACAAACACATGTACAATCTATATATATGTATATATATTTCTAAGTATAGGAAACATCCGAATATGTGATATAACGGGAGATTAATTTATAATATTATTTTTAATTAAATAATTGTCGAACATATTACATTAAGAAGGAAAATCTGATTTGCAATATATGTATGTATATAAAACAACCTAAAAATATTTGAAAACTAAGTATGTATTTGTTTAATGAACCAGATTGAAACTTCATATTTTCTGAAGTCTAAATGAATGCATAAATTGAATAACAAGAAGTCCCGAAGTTTGTCTGAATCCTCTAAAAAATCTGTTCCATTTTCGAATCCACGATACTTTCTGCTTAGAACTTCAATAGCAACTTTTTTTTTTTTTTTTTTTTCTCTTTCTTCTTCTTTTTTCCCCGTTATACCCACTGAGGAAAAGTTCTTTCTGCTTTTGAGCGGAAAATTTCACCGTTTGTTGAGTTTATTTCTACCAAGTGGAAAAATGAGTCGGTCGTTATCTTCGCCAGCGAAGAAAAGAGCGGGAAAAAGAAAAAAGAATTTAGAAGAAGAAGAAGAAGAAGAAAAAAATTCCAAAATAAATAAATAAAGGCAAAGTAAAGAAAAACATAAAAATAAAACTTAACAAAAGACTGCTGCAGGAAAGCGAAAATGTCTCTCTTGGGAAGACACTGAAACCTACCATTACGCACCAGGGCGAAGATAGATGTGACGTATGGAACGGCGGTGCGCATCTTCTTCCACATTGTTCTTTTCTTTCTTCTTCCATCTTCAAGAACTTTTTTCACCCGAGCAATTGAGGCTCAATCAATAGCGCAGCTCGAACAAAGATGAAGGAAAAGAAAGTAAAAAAAAGGATAAAAAATAACAGAAAAGATGTCTTCAAGTGGATGGTGTCAAGCCAGTAACGGCAAACCTAGCAAAATGGTAAGGGGCATAAGAATTTAAGAATACTTTTTTATCCTTCTTTTTATTTTCCCCGCTCTTTTTTCTTTTCGTGCGTGTGTGTGGTGAAGCATTTTTTTTGAAAGTCGTATAAAGTGGTGCAAGAAAAGAATAAGGAACGGGAAAAGAAATTTTGCTTTATAGCAATATTGGGGGGAACAAGGTTTTTTTTTTATTCCAATTTTGATTTTTTTCGAATTCTATTTCTTTTTTTTTTCTGTTCCCCAATTTAAAAAAAAATGGCAGATGGTATTAAATTTGGTTAGTTATATTTGAGGAAGATAGATATAAACTATAGTTTTCTTCACTGAAAATAGCCAAAAGAAAATTTTTCCTTCTTTCTTGTAAAATCAATTTTTTTTTTTAATTCCAAAAAAAAAAAAAAGAATTGAAAACTATACTCCATTATATAAGATTATATTATTTATAATGTGTTTTATTACATGTTTATTTTATTAATCTTGATGTTAAAATTCGTAAGATTAAATATGTATTAGCACTATAAACAAATATTATTATTTAAAATTTGCTTTACTGGCAGAAAATGGAAAGAGTATAATCAAGTAGTATAGTAAAATTATTAAAAGTATTACTTGAGTTTAATTTCAGATTTTATAAGTACACATTTTTATTGTTACTCAAAAACGAATAATGTAGTTCATAATATTTTGTTTGAAATTATCGGTAAAAACAAAAATTACTTTCCAAAGCATTTCAGGTTGTTAGATTACTATGAAAAGTAGAGATTATTTTTATGTTTATACATACAAGGTTGGGCAAACTGAACTGATATGAAAATTAAAAGATAATATTGGTTTGGTTTGTCGCCTACGGTCATTTTTTTTGCACACTTGGAGCTAACTAGACCTACTATTTAAAATTAAAAGGTATTATAGTACATAAAAAGAAAAATTTCATATAGCAATATATAGACTCAGCATACGTGCAGAAGCAAAACAAAAAATTATAAGGATAAAAGCAATGTATAAATAAAACTAATAATAATAACACTCATTACTGCATTTTTTTCCATCAGAGAACTCTCTCCTTCCCGCCATATGAGCAAACTTAACTGAAATTCGAGATAGATTGTTTTCATATACATGTGAGATGCAAACTCTGAAAATAAAAAATAGAGAAAAATGTAGTTTGCTGATGGCAACCAAAGTTTCGGTAATTATTCTTTGGGATTACCTAGAAACACCTTGGGATGAAAAATGATTTTTCTAAAGATGATCAACCCCTCCGATTCAGATTTATCAAGCCTGCATTCTTCTATTTTTAGACATTTGAAATTTCTTCTCAAAAACTCAGTTGTTTTGCTCAGAACTAATAACCAAGTCCATTACCACTAAGTCTACAACTATTGGAACAACTAATTGGAGTCTACAACTATTCGGAAAATATCTGTTATCTTCAAAATGTTCGAATTCGTGACCCAATGATAATGTGCTCAACTCGATGTCCAGGAGGCCTTAGGATCAAATGGCTTCAGAGAATAAATCCTTTGCTTTCAGAGACTTCATAAGAGACTGCATAGCATGTAGTGTCTTGTATCGGTAATCAAGCTCTCTTGGCAGTAATTGTCTGGGCTTTATCCCATACCATACGAGCAGTTACCCTTAAAAGTTCTTATTTATACCTTTTATGCATCACCATATCGGCGTACTATTCGTAGTATAAATAGTAGATTCGTATATCACAAGTGGAATACGATGCCTAATACAAAAAAAATCTTGTATCAGCATTGTTGCATATTTCATAATTGATGAACGGAAATGTTTGTGCATTTGCAAAAATATAAATGTATAATTGCCAGAATAAAGGGATCATTGCTGTTATTTTTTGTGTTTGGACCTAAAACAAGTCATGCGCGTTTATATTGTTATATAAAAAAGCTTATAGTTTTATATGCTCTATCATTCTGTAAAGATTGTCACCCTCAATTTGTATCTGCAAGGGTAAATTCAAAAAAAAAGTCGACACATATTTTAAAAAAATTTTTTTAATTAAATATTTTAAATAAATAAAAATCTATATTATATTTTTAATAAAATATATCACATAAATATATTTTTAATTTTTTTAATCTATCCATTATTTTTATTATGATGTACTATATAACCATCGTATCATTTCTATCGTAAGGTCTTCCCAAAGTTTTAGTCACCTCACCAGTCAGAATTTATATAACAAGTTAACTCAATATCAAAAAAGGGATAGTAATTCAGATTCATTATTTTTTTATAGAAAGCAAAGTCACTAAGAAAACTAAAAAATAAATTAATATAGCAAAGGATCTTTTTATGGTAGTAAAGATATTACATTAATACTTTATTATGATGTACAATTCAACCATCATATCAACTCTATCATAAGGTCTTCCAAAGTTTTAATTATTCAGTCAGAATAAAATTATATAAAATTTAACCTCAATATCAAAAGGGATAGTAATTCAGATTCCTTATCTTTTTTATAAAACAAAATCATTAAGGAAACTCAAAATATAGCAAAAGATCTTTGAGAAATCATCCATATTTCTCACCCTGAAAAGAATGCAATTTTTACACAACCATAACAAATTTGTCATCTTTTAAGAATATCGATAAATAAATGACAAACACACTTTAATCCTCACAAACACAAACCTATATATTATTCTTTCCATTCATTCTAATCTGAATAATACCATCCGACCCGCTTCTCAATCACTGCGACACATCACAAATCCAACTCACACGACCCCTTTTGCACCCCCCAATGATCCCCCTACGAAGTTAAACTGCCCCCCCCTTTCCCTTCGTCCACCCCCCAACACAAGCACCCAGAAATTCGCCAAATTCGTATAACTGATAGCGTGATGGCGGATAATTATCCACCGTATAACCTCACCAGCAGGAGGAGGGGGGAAAAGCCCGGGTAACCATACTGAAGAGGAAAGGGGTTAGGGTGGGAGAGCACGGTGATGAGTTTGATCGTTTCCCCTTTCAGGGACATGCTAATCATACTGATTTGCCATGAGAAGTACCCGACTGGCGCTGTCGCCGTATTAGAGTACTAGTTCTGGCAGTACCACACTTCCTAGAGAGGACTTCCCTCGACAAGCTTTGCGGAAGATTGGTTTTGATAGTTGCTGCTGATATCGTGTTTGTCCCGGTCTAGTTTGGAGACGGAGTTAGTTAGTGGAGGGTAATAGAAACTCAAGAAGTAGTTGAGAGTTCTGTTTGGTTTGGTAGACACTTAGGAAAGTGTTCTCAATAAATACTTCTCTTTAACTTTGTGGAAAGTAATTCTGCAACATGCTTGTAGTTAAAAAGTAATAATTCTATATCATGCATCATGATATTCTTGATTATTTTTACATCTACATAATTTAACAGGACAGAAAATTACATTGTGCATATTATTACTTTCATTTAAATTATTTAAAAACTTTATTTCATCATTATTTTCATTCAACTGAAGGATGGTGACACATATACAATTCAATCAGATACATTATAACATTTTGTACTCCCGGCATCATGCTGTCACCGCATTAGGAAGGATGATGGCATGTATACAATGGACGATGGCATGTATACAATGGATGATGGCCCGTATGCAATTCAATCAGATACATTATGAAACAAATTACATTTTGAAAAGTATGAGAAATACCCCAGGTCCTTGCGCTGTCGCCGTATTCGAGTACTAGTTCTGGCAGTATCGCACTTCCTTAGAGAGGACTTCCCTTCCGACAAGCTTTGCGGGAAATTAGTTTTGGATAGTTGCTACTGGGATATCGTGTTTGTCCCGGTCTAGTTTGGAGACGGAGTTATTTAGTGGAGGGTAATAGAAACTCAAGAAGTAGTCGGGTTTGGTTTGGTCGTCACTTAGTAGAGTGTTCAATAAATACTTCTCTTTAACTTTGTGAAAAGTAATTCTGCAACATGCTTACAGTTAAAAAGTAATAAATATAAAAAACATGCATCATGATATTCTTGATTATTTTAACATAATTGTTTAGCATTTGAACTTGATTATTTTGTTCATAATTTAACATGGCAAAAATTACATTGTCCATATTATCACTTTCATTAACATTGTTTAAAAAGCGTATTTCTTTTTTATTATTTTCATTCAATGAAGGATGATGTCACATCTATACAATTCAATCAGATGAATTATGAAACAAGCAACATTTTGATTTTTGTGTATGAGAAGTATCCCCGGCCTTGTGCTGTCACCGTATTAGAGGCAGTATAGCACTTTCTTAGAGAGCAGTCCCTAGTTAATAGAAGGTAATAGAAACACAAGCAGTAGTCGAGTTTGGTTTGGTCGTCACTTAGGAGAGTGTTCAATAAATACTTCTCTTTAACTTTGTGGAAAGTAATTTTGCAACATGCTTACAGTTAAGAAGTAATAAATCTATGACATGAATCATGATATTGTAGATTATTCTTATCTACGCAATTTAATATGACAAAAAATTACATTTTTCAAGTTATTGCTTTCATTAGTATTATTTAAAAAAAACGTATTTCATTACTATTTTCAATCATTCGACTGAAGGATGAGGGCAGGTATAATTCAATCAGATACATTATAACATTTTGAAGAGTATGAGAACTACCCCGGCCTTGCGCTTTCCCCGCGTTAGAGTACTAGTTCTGGCAGTATAGCACTTACTTCTTTACGGAGGAGTACCTAGTTAGTAGAGGGTAATAGAAACGCAAGAAGTAGTTGAGGTTTGGTTTAGCAGACACTTAGGAGAGTGTTGTCAATAAATACTTCTCTTTAACCTTGTGAGTATTTCTGCAACATGCTTACAGTTAAAAAGTAATAAATCTGTAACATGCATCATGATATTCTAGATTATTTTGACATCTACATAATTTAATATGACAAAAAAGTACATTGTTTATATTATGATTTTCCTTTTATTTTCCTTTATAAAGCGTATTTCATCATTATTTTCATTCAATTGAAGGATGATGGTATGTATACAATTCAATCATTAAGGAGCAAAATTACGGATGCACTTTAGAGCTGACACATTATGGAGCAAAGCATTTTGTTTAAATGGTTCACGAGTTGGTCTGGATAAATAACCAATGCTTTTGAAGTAGTAATATTCAAAACGTAGGATGCATCTTAGTACTAACTAACTAATTCCCTGGCACTGCAGCCCAAGGTGGGCCATGGCCGTCTGCCTACTGGTAGATTTCGAAACACGAAATGCTTTCCTTTTGCAAGATAGGGTTGTCAGCCCTACGTTCAAAGCTGTACAGTCATATTAGACCGGGACCTACGGTTTAAAGAAGGGGATTCAGAACCATTACAAACATCTATGGCACCGCCGGAACTCGAACTTGAGGTCGCGAACGCTAGTCGCTCGGTTATCAGTCCCCTGCATCGTAGCACACTAAGATAATTTCAGCTATAATATAGATTATCACTATGAAAATAAATAGCCACATAAATCATCATTTTTTGGTATTTAATTATTCCATAAATATATAAACGTAACTAAATAAGAAGGAAAGATAAACCCCAATATTTTATTTTTATTAAGGTACTAAAAAACTGATTTTTTTTTTTTATCATTAAAAAAATTATTGCCTGATTAACCTTTGTTACATATTACTAACAGGGGTCAAGGCCGAATGACTTGCACTCTGGCGCTCGGTGACCTAGGTTTCTTGTTCGAGTCCCGGCGATGCCACGGATGCTTGTAGTGGCTCGGAATGCACTTTAAACCATAGATCCCAGTATAATATGACAGTAAAGTGTTGGGCGTAGGGCTGGTTCGAGTCCCAGAGGTACAATGGATGTTTGTAGTGGTTCGGAATCATGGTTCGAATCCCAGTCTAATATGATTAGGAGCTTTGAAAGTAGGGCTGGCAATTCTACCCCGTAAGCAGAAAGCATTTCCTGGTTTGAAATCTGCCAGTAGGCAGACGGCCTTGTCCCACCAGAGGGCTCTTTTCGCCAATGATGATGACCAATCGTCTCTTTTAATTATACCTATTAATTATCACTTTTAACATTCTATTATTATCACTTGCATGTTGCGGAACATAAAAATAAGGTAAATATTCAAAATCCTTTTACTGAATTATTTAAAATTAATTACTTAAAGGTGTACCAGAAATATTGAGTTACTTTCTACGGCCTCAAAGAATCTTCTAGCGAACTAATAAACATCAAAACCACGACCTATTTTCTCGAAAGACCGGATGTTCAGTTAATCTTTACTCAAACCACTAGATATCTCAATATTTCAGAATCCTAAGATAGGAACCGCACATATTTAAGCCAAAGAGCACTTCCTGTCTCTACACTCTTGTTTTTCGTAGAAGCACATTTTCGGCTACAAGATTACTAATGAAAGAAGGCTCAAAAATCCAAAACCATGAAGATTTTTCACTGTCATCTGTGTCACTGTGATTGAGACAAAAATATTGAAATTAAAATGTAGCCAGAAATTTTTATTAATATTATTTACAAATAAATAAATAATATAAATGAAAACACTTTACCAAAATCAATTAATTTTTAAATAATAATAAAATTTTTAAGCCTGGCATGACACATACCGTTAAAAAAATTTTAAGGTTGTCTTTTATCATTTTTCTGAATGGAAATCGGTTTTGAAAGTATGAATTATTTCAAAAACTTCTACAAATCGTTTTTAATAGCGATTTTGTCGCAGTGATTTTTCACACACTGAGATATAGGTATGACAGACTGTATTAACAAACTTAGGCTACCTCTAGAAACAAAAATGAATAATTTTTTCATTGAGATCTTTTGGATCAGAAAAAAAAAACTTTACCACAATGTAAAACTTTTAAAGCTCTTGAGTGATTTTATTCGCCATAGACATTCTTTCAAAATTTTGCCAAATTCTCTTCTTCTACATTATACTAGACAAAATCTCGCCAATTTTATCGCTGAGAAAAGGGGAATATTGAGCTTTAAGCTTCATTCTGATTGAGGAATCAATAAAAAAGAAAACTGGTAAAACCTTGCATTGTTAACATATTTATTATGATAGTAGATTATGCCAGTGGATTTTTATTTGCATTTTTAAGGCAGAGCGCTTGCATTTGCTATTCATGAAAACTTGAAAAATGTTAACCAGACAATCCAACTACTAATAGACAATTCAACTTTCCAACTATTAATAAACAATTCAACCTTCCAACTATTAATAGACGATCAAACCACTGATTTGAGATCGTCTGTAACAACATTTACCAAATTTTCTCATTTTTTTAAAAGCAGGTAATGCAATGAATATTCTCAACGGAATCAAATTCACGCTCTTCTGCACTCTTTTTGAACTTTTTAACACTTTTTAAACACTTTTTTTTGTTAATGAACAAATGTGATCCTCATGTTCCTTTTGTATGCCACGATCAACTCAACAAAGGGGCGATCAGGGAAGGACATTTTATTCTGGGAGGACTTTTAGAGGGAACTGTCCCGTATTTGTATACCATATGGGAAGATCACCCAATCTAGGTCTGACTATCGATTAAAGACGTTTTACAGACATTCGCCACCAAGACTTCCCTTTCTTAAAGAGAAGACTGGATGGTCATTGCAGTGAGAACATTGAAAACCAACCAGTGAATTGGAACCTGAGCTTTCTTGCATGGCAGTTGTTCCAGTTAAAAGTAATTAAAGCTTCTCAAATAAGATAGCTTCCCCTTATATACATATATGGAGATGAAAATCAGTGAAGAAAATAACATTGCGAAAGCCAAAAGGAAAACGAAGGAAAGGCAGACCACGTACGAGATGGCTGGACAATTTGGAAAAGTTTTTAGGGAACGTTGGTGTTTATAGAAGGATGATATTAGAGTCAGACAGATGAAGCTGGTGGAAACTGACTGAGACAGCCTTGGCCGGGAAGGAAATATATGTCCTCAGTTTTTTGTAAGTCAGCCATTCCGACTGTCGATGCGAGGCACTTATATACTATGTCGCAATCACCATCATTTTTTAAGTATTGACTGTAACAGTTGACGGCCAGCGGATTCGAACCTGAACCTTCCCCCTTGCGCACATTATCAGTGGGTCCCGTCTGACATTATTATCATTCAGCCATGAATTAAACATACAGTACAATATTTATTATTTTGAAAAAAATTTCCTTTGAAATAATTCTTACAGTCCTTATCACAAGAAGATAGAAGTCTCCAAATGAAGAAACCTTCTCACAGTGTGAAATTTCAGTTTCAAGCAGAAAGCATTTTGAATACAACGTAAATTAAATGGAAGAAGAAAAAAACTAAATTGGGCTATATCCTAAAAGTATATATATCCTGAATAGTATATCCTAAAAGTATATATATCCTAAATAGTATACCCTGAATAGGGCATATTTTTAAAGTGAATAGATCTTGTAAACTTACAGATTTGTCAGAAAAGCGATATTAATAACGAATTGGTGATGTCAATTTTTATGTGATAAGATATCTGAATAGTGCAATTAGAGTATCTTCTTGGATAATTTCATCCTCCCAATTATCTTCCTTAAGAAGATAATTGAACCATCATTATGATATTACCTTTATACTATCTTAGCAATGGAGAATCAAGTTATTTTGGCAATACACATTTTAATGATAAGGATTCATTGACAGATGATTATTATTAATATTTAATAGAAATTATTTTCCTGTCATGCCATAAATTAGTTATTATTGGAAATTAATTTTCCGTCTTACGTTTTAAGCATTTAATTTATTGTCTTTCAATAAAAAATTGATGCATTTTTCATTCCATTGATTTATTTCACCATAAAACATCTCTAATTTCTTAAGCAGCTGGTTACTTGATTTTAGGTTGCTCATTATTGAAAGATTTGCCATCAACTAGGAAGCACCATGAATGTCCTACCACATAACACCCCTAAAAAAAAAGAAGAAAAAAAACATCCACTCTGAAGCAATTATTGATTTCAGTTAATCATTTTAAGTGATACTAGCTGATGATGACGTCTATTGAACCTGTAATTACGAATTACTAATAGCTTACGAAGCAGCCATAATCCCTTCCTCCTAATCAATGTTTAGCGGAAATATTTGTTTTGCAATTTTTTAAAAAGGAATTTAATCTTCTAAACATGAATCTTGTTGACTATTTCACAAAGAAATAACACTTATATGAATTAATTCTTCTGATCTGTTGTCGCAGTTTGAAACGAATATCTTCAGCGGCAGCGTTTAGGTGGTCACTACTGTAATGTCCCGGCCTATACTAGACCTATAACGGCTTCAAGAAGAGGGCCACTTTCAGGTTCATAACACTTTAATTTTTATTTATAAGCATTAAATATGCAGGAATTTATATTTACATAAAAAATCAAAAATTAAAGATAGTTTGATTCACAAATGCAGTTCACTCAAAGGTCGGAGATTTTCAGAGTTCTCGAGTTTATGACGAATTTTATTGCCTGGTCTGCTACCCTCTAACCGAATAAAAAGGTTTTTCTGGTCTGTGTATTTATCACGCTCGTACAGTAATAACTCTCTCAACATATAACTTTCGATTTTAATCATTCAAGATGAGTTTCCACTACATTCTAGAATGTGTCTTAGGGAGCCACTTAATCAGGAACTGATCGAGCTTCTGATTTGCTGGGCCTCCACGATATGAGATTTTAATATTAGATGAAAACCATGCATACCTGGCTTTTAATTGAGCTTCTTTAAATCTGAAATGCAGAGTGCTAACCACCAGGCTTATTTTAATATTACAAAAATTGGCCAACATTTCAAATAAATCTATTCTTAATAAAATTTTTGTTTCCAAATCAATAAAACGATTTTAAAACTGATATAGAATCTATTCAGGGTGTCTTAGCACCAAGCGTACTCCATCCCAACACTTCTATCAGAAGTAGGATACAGCCCTCTTATTATCAGTAGAATCAGTAGATTCTAAGTCGTATAGGATGCACCCAAAGGACTTAGAATCACATAGAAATGATGGGTTGGAAATACTTTCCAGGCACTGAAAATAGCTGTGGATGGACGCAGAAATTCCGAGTTTTCTCGCAGAGACTCTTTACACACTGACACAATGGCAATATGATACGAACCTGAAACTAACGGGATGTTTCCAGATTAGGTGGCTGTGGAATGCAATGAACTAGCAGTATACTTATATGTGCAATAATATTCGATGACGTATACTGCAAGCCGTGTCCTCTTGAACGCTTACACTAACGGCAAAGAGTTCTTTAGCTCCGCCGTAGTTGACCATTTGTTACATGTGACCATGTTATTTTGTTGATGTGCAAACATTGATTAATAAAATGCATTTTCACTTTACGTAGTACCCCTTTTTATCTTTGTTTAACACAAAATAAGACGTCTAGATGTAACGACGCTTTAACCTGCATGATCATAGATTTCAATTCTTCAAGTTTCAAAGGACATATTGGATCATCATTTCTTTCTCCAACTTGGGTTTTGATGTTTCCTGTGTACATTAGTTCATCAAGACAGCATCTTACATTGATATAAGATTCGTCCAGATATATCCTACCCACCTAGAAATTTGTAAACCTGTCGTTTAGATACCTCGCAAATCAGTTTAGATACCCAGTTATTTTGATATAAAAGATGCTTTATCTTTCTCTATGCTATTTCTTTCGCCAACTTGGGTTTTGATATTTTTGTGTACAATTGCTCATCAAGACAGCAACCTGCATAGATATATGATTCCGATTCGTTCACATATATCCCTACCCACGTAGAAATTTGTAAACCTGACGCCTAGATACTTTTTAATTCAGTTGCTTTATCTTACCTCCTATAAATAAATCATGAAATAAAATGAAATGCATAATATTTTCACTCTCATCACAATACATCAAAATCATTACAATACATCTTTCAAATCATACATCTTCTTTTCCTACATATAAGGTGTTTTAAAAGAGTAACCCTATCCATCCTACCATATTGTGCAACATTGACACTCCACTCTTAAGGCAAACAAAAGCGCATCAAAGAAAACACAAACCACCGAACAGAAATTTTCGATGACACTCAAGTGGCATCCCTTCCATGAAAGGGATCAGGACACCCCCCTCGTGAAATGGCCATCCCTGCCGGGGGGATGGGGGGATCGCATGGAAAAGCAATGACACGTACCATTTGGCATTCGTTCCGGACAAGCAAATTGTCCACAGTGGTGGGCATAATAGAATCAAATTCTGAGAGGGATCCAGGGGTGCCCGGAAGAGGGGGACGATAATAAGAGAGGGTAGAAGAGCCAGGGATGAGCAGGGAAGTGAAGAGGAACATGCCGAATCAGATGATTGTTGGGATGGTGTGTGATTGTTAGCTTGGTTTTTGTTGTGGAGGTGGCAGGTGGGATGCCGTAAACAGTCAGATGGTTGAAAGGAGTAGAATTAAAAGATAATGTTATCCTGGCTATCAGTAATTGATAAATCATGATTGATGATTTTCCATCAGGCATGAGTTTATTTTTATGAGTTCATTTTTTATTTGATCCTATAATATTTATTTTATTATTTTTACAATGTCCTTAGCATTGTATAAAAACCCTGTAATCGTATAATGTATAAAACCCATAAGATTCCAACCAAGCAGTTCACTTATTACCAAAAAATATTTTACTATTGAGAAATTCTAATACATACTGTTTATTTTTATTTTACAAATGTCGAACATTAGCGCTTAAGCCCTTAATTCACGGACTCTCCGGTACTATTTAACCATGTCCTCATACCGAAAAACTGCATTACAATTATTTAAATGTTCAAAGGCCGACTAACGCATACTGTAAAAATCATCATCAAGGCTCCTCGTTTCCTAAATTATCGCAAAGCACTCACCAAGTAACACAAACCTCAGCCTACTTGCATGTGCAAACCAGCTCATAAGAACATGGGTTACCAAGATGCAATATTTTATTAAATAGGTTAAGGAACATAATTTAAGATTTGGGTTCAATTCTTAAATTAATTACAATCATACGTTAAATTTTTTCTTCTTTATTGGCGCAACAGCCCCATGGTGAGCCAAGGCCGTCTTGCTACGGGCAGGTTTCGAAACAGGAGATGTTTTCATTTTACAGGGTAGAGTTGTCAGCTCTACGCCCAACGCTCTATGGGGCTTGATGGCCGGGTTGCTAGCTCTCTCTCAAGTACACCTATAGCAGCAGCGTCCACACGGGAGTAAAAATCGGATCGAGTCACCCTGAAACGATCTTATTCCCGTTCTCTATCTGACCACGAAAAAACAAACCCCGTTATCTCTGATTGTGAATGATAGCTAGTCGTAAATGGGGTCCGCGAGAATCCCTATGATGCATGGAAAAAACCGACACCAGTTGGAGCGGGGTCGAGATACGCGATTCACTCGGAGGGTTCTGTCAAACCGATTTATAATTGGTTCACGAGGCAGACTCAGTTCCCATGGGGACATCACTTAATGAAGAAATATGAAAGAACCAGCGTTGCCACATCTACCTAGACAGGACATAAACGGTTTTTGATGCGTCGCTCAATACACTCACGGCCACGTCTGAACATAGCTTACCCATCTAAATATAAACGAAGTCCCTTCACAATACTTTTTTAAATCATGCATAATGAACTATAATATACATTTCACTATGGGTGTCTGATGTTCGAGTGGCTAGCGCTCTGGCGCTCGGTACCACAAGTTTCGGGTTCGAGACCCGGCGGTGCCATGGATGTTTGTAGTGGTTCGGAATCTACTTTAAACCATAGGTTCCGTTCTAATAGGATCGTAGAGCATTGTGAAGGAAGTGTTACTCACGTCCGTAGCATATCTTCAAGCTACACGTGCCCCCTGGGTAGTGCTAAATGAGTAACAGCGGTGCAGACCTTGCTTGGGGCATAAAGATTAACTGTCTCTGCATTAGAACAACAACATTTCACTATAGATCATCTTCTTTAATTTCATTTTTATCTTGAAACTAAACCGATAAAAACAAAACGAATTGAAAATGTTTTGATGCAAAACGTAGCCCAATTAATCTTGCAGCTTAAATAAAAAACGAAACCTTTTTTCTTATCTCCGATTACCCAAAACTCTCTTCACCAAAAACTCCCGTGATGGCGTGCTCGGGGGAGGATGTGGCAGCGAGGTGACGAGTGTTTATGAACGAATGAACCCCCTCACCACATTAACCCTATCGGGGCTCTTAACCTCTCTCCGTTAGAAAAAAAAGCGGGAAAGAAACTGAAACCGAACCACAATGAGCTGACAAATGAGCCATCATCGGAAATTCATCTGCATTTGCATTTCGACCCATACCTCTCCCCTAATGTCCTCCCCCAGTAATTTGATTCCCCTCAGTATTATCACCCCACCCCCTCTCCATCCTTACAGACAAACTGAATTAACTACGAGAAATTAAGTATCAAAAGTTTGCAGAGAATTGGTGAACTGGTTTGTTTATTTAACATTGGTGAACTGGTTGATTTATTTAACAATGATGAACTGGTTGGTTTATGTAATGGTGAACTGGTTGTTTTATTTAGCAATGGTGAACTGGTTGGTTTATTTAACATTGGTGAACTGGTTGGTTTATTTAACAATGGTGTACTAGCTGGTTTATTTAACAATGGTGTACTAGCTGGTTTATTTTTAACTATGGTAATCTGTTTGGTTTATTTAACATTGCTGAACTGGTTGGCTTACGTAGCAATGGTCAACTGGTTGGTTTATTTAACATTGCTGAACTGGTTGCTTTATTTAATGGTGAACTGGTTGCATTATTTAATGGTTGTGAACTGGTTGATTTATTTAACATTAGTGAAATGGTTGGTTTATTTAGCAATGGTGGACTAGTTGGTTTATTTAACATTGGTGAACTGGTTGGTTTAGTTAACTGCTGAACTGGTTGATTGATTTAACATTAGTGAACTGGTTGGTTTATTTAACATTGGTGAACTGGTTGGTTTAGTTAACTGCTGAACTGGTTGATTGATTTAACATTAGAGAACTGGTTGGTTTATTTAACAATAGTGAATTGGTTGGTTTATTTAACAATGGTTTTATTAATTAGGTGGTTTCATTTCCCAATATTTTATGTCAAAATTCATGCTCATTCTTTTATTGTGTAATGAGACATTCTGAGATATTTGTACCACAGTGTCGTAGGACTTGTAATTCGAATGAATCCATTCAGAAAAATTTAAAATCACAACTAACATTGTGGTTTGGTTTGTCGTTCTACGGTCATTTTGTGCACACTTTAGGCTAATTAGACAAGGACCTACAGTTTAACGTGGATTCCAAACCACTAACAACATCCAAGCCACCGCCAGGATTCGACTGTGAAGACTGTGACTAACATTGTGGAGTGGATGAATAAAGGTTTCAACAAATTTGTAAAAAATTTGATTGTCCAGAATTTTTATTTAAAAATGTGTTCTACGTTAAAATGTATTCTTCTCATTTAAATATGGGACAACCTAAGGTTATTGTTCCACTGTGATAACCTTGATTGTGAGGACTGATGGCCGAGTGGCAAGCGTTGTGACGCTCAGTACTACAGGTTTCGTGTTCGAGTCCCGGCGGGACCATGGATGTTTGTAGTGATTCGGAATCCACTTTAACTGTCCATCCATCGTAGGTCCCAGTCTAATATGACTGTTAGGTGTTGGCCTGACCACTCTACCCCGTAAAAAGATAACGGCTTCGAAATCTGCCATTCAGCAGACGGCCTTGGTCCACCATGGGGTTGTTGCGCCAGTGATGATGATGGAAGTGATTGAAATAAAATCTCTTTACTAAATTACAATGAAAAACCACAAAAATTAATGAATATCAATGCAAGATTTCCTTGTTGAAAAGAAGTATGCGTTTTCATGCCTTCTATTACCAAGCCAACTGACGAGGTTAAAGAATTTTAATTAGATACTTTCCACATTTGAATTTCTTAAAGTAGGATTATGCAAAGGACTAAGTTCATCTTGTGGTTTACATTAATTTGCAAGAACTGAAGCAATGTATCATAGCTATTATTAATTCGACGCTCCTTAACATTCTTCTTCGTGGTTTAAAAACCAGTATCGCTTGGACAGGAAAAAAAAAATTGCTTGAATAATTTTACTGGAATCTAAAAAATTAATTTCTTGTTTTTAAAAATAATCGAGTCTCCTTTTTTAAAGCAATAAAAAGTTTTAAAAATAGGCTAGAGATGAACAAATTATTTCTTAAGCTGTCATTATCATCAACCATCCTCCCAATTAATGTATGTATTCAAATGGCATGTACATCTGTTTAATATTAACTAAATGTATCTAAAAATCAAGCAAATAATCTAAATAAATTGTATTTTGGTAATTTTAAGTTAACTGTCAATCATTTATGCATTCGAAATGGGAAAAACGAGCTGTTGCCATTAGCATAATATAAATAAATGGAAAATAAAACGTCTGAGTATGAAAATTTACACTGAATCTGTTAAGACCTCTATAGCATAAATATTAGAAAGACATCTGCAATTATTAAAACGTGTCTGCAGTATCATTTCTTGGTTTTTATGTAGTTGTCATAGCTTTATATTTTTTATTATTTTATTATAAAAATTAAAAAGTAATTATAATATTATCTTAAGAACATAAAGTTATTTTCATCTTAAATGTTTAAAGAGGTCTAGGTGGTGTCAGTTATGCAAGCATAAATGTTCAAATGCCTTGATCAAGCGTGCGATTATCTAGCTTTGTGAAACGAATAGACTTGGTATAGATTATGTTGTTTTCGTGTCCCTCATGAAGGAGGGAAGAGGAATGCAGCTTCTGTTCTGATGGAACACCCGTAGGTAGAAGTCTGACTTCGGCTGCGTGACGCTCTTACAGCCATAGAAGACCGGGACCTACGGCTTAAAAGGGGGATTCGAACCATTACAAACATCCGTGGTACTGCCGGGACTCGAACCCGAAACCTGTGACACCGAGCGCTAGACACTCGGTCATCCAGGCCCTTTAGATTATGATAAAGTGTCTTAATCTACAATCAAATTGTCATTAAAGATTTTCACTATGCAATACATAAATCCGAGGTAATTACTCTTAAAAAATCCTAACGAAATGCATTATTTCTTTACCCTACCCCCTCCAATACATACAAACATACAAACATGCACCTAGGGAACATTGTACATATACCCATATGCAATAATCTCTATATGTTAATGGATGAATGGATGAGTGTATGTTCCAGCATAATTTAACACTTAGATGGGGGGAGGGGGGTTTCACTGAGTTTATTACTTAGTTCAAAAACTTCGCAGTCAAAAATTACAAAAAAGGTTTTATTAATTATTTTTAATTAATAAAAATTATTTCGTGATTTTCAGCTATGAAGTTTTGGAATCTTAAAATGACATTATAACGTTATTGTTATAAATTATAAATTCAGTAAGTAATAAGGTTAAGTACCTAATGTACAAAATTAAGTAGGGTACAAAAAATAAGTTACAAATTAAGGTTAATTAAGGTAAAAAAATAAAGCTTTTTATTTATTTTTTCTTCCATTGCCATCAGATTTTTATGGTAACAGATGGGTGCTCTCAAAAAAAAAAAAAAAAAAATCCTGATTAGAGCCTTTAGTTGAATTGTTGTAAAAAAAATAATAACAAATTAATAAAATAAAAAAAAAAAATTTACAGCAAAAAGTTTTCAAATTTTTTTCAAAACTTCTATTTAAAAAAAAAATACTGGCAGATTAACAGGAAGAAAAATAAGCATCAGGAAATCTTAGATAAGAATAATAAATAAGAATAACAATATATATATATATAAGGATTCTAGTGATCTTAGATAAGTTCTTTATATATATATATATATATATATATATATATAATATATATATATATATATATATATATATATAAAATATATATAAAGAACTGTGTGCAGAAATGCTCAAGCTTGAATTCTTTAGAAGCGTCCGTTATACTCATAACTTTCCGAAAGAAATATTGAGAGACTATATGGTATTTGTGACAAAAAGCGTCTGTTTAAAAGCGTCTCGAAATGATAATCAGACTAACTGGTGGGAGTTTTTCGAATTTTCTCTAAATGGCACGCAAATGTAGAAACCTTACCCTTAAGTCCTAACTGAAGGCAGTGCCCTTAACGCATGTTGATAAGCTGTTTGTGGCTTACTTAGATTAACATGAGGACCAACAACGTTCAACAAAAAAAGTTAAGTGAAAAGATATATTATAAAAATTATATTTATTGTTAATACAATGGTTTTACAATGAAAATAAAGAGAAGTAAAATATAAATTTAATGCCATCTGTGCCATTAAAGATGCATACTTGGATCTGATGGGCGAGTGACTAGCGCTCTGGTGCTCTATTCCATAGGTTTCTGATTCAAGTCCCGGCGTTGCCATGGATACTTGCAGGGGTTCGAATCCACTTTAAACAGTAGATACCAGTATAATATGACTGTAGCGCGTTGGGTACTGACAACCCTATCCCGTAAAAAGTAAGCGTCACGATGCCAAGTCAGACTTCTACTTACGGTGCTCCATCGCAACAGAAGCTACCCTCCTTCTTCCATGTAACCATGGTCTAAATGCTGCTGTCTACCAAGTGGGATAAGAAACAATAACAAAGGTGTGTACATAAAATTGTAAACAGTTAGTGGAAAAAAACTAAAATATTTTCTTTCCAGTGTTTCAAACCATACGTGCTATTTTTTTTTTTTTTTTTTATTATTCATTTATTTTTTAACAATGTTTTCCAAAACAAGTCAAGACTTTTAAATGACTCTATAATTTTTAAGATTTTATATACATATTAGAATTAATATTTAAATAATAATCTTTGACAAGCTAAGAAATCCATCGATGAAAGTTTTTATCACATCATTTACAAAACATTACAATCATCTTTCAATATGCAACCCATCAAAGGAAAGCATCAGCGCCAGATTTTCCCACAGTGGATGCCAGATGGCTGTGCTGCTGCAATTACATTCAATCGCACTCGAGCCACGAGCCAATTAGGTACTTTACTCCGGAGGGTCAGACGAGACGGCTCCACACAGCGGATTTCATGCTGAATCACCTCGTAATGGTTCGGATGAACTGTTCAGACAGCAAAGAACAGGGACCGAACTGGAGGAATGGGGATGAAAGGAGAGAAAACGCATGCTAATTGTTTTCGTGGATGAAAAGTCAGTCATTTATTGACGCCAATGACGTTTTTTTTGCAGGGCATCGTTATTGTTAGTCAGAGACAATGTCGCCAAATTTGTTTACTGAATAACATGGAGTCTCGAGATCAAGAACCAACGATTTTATATATTTATAAATAATACTAGGATATGTTTAGTTATTTACTTTTTGGTGAGTTATAAAATCATCTAAACAATTAAAGTAGTCACTACTTAGTGAAATTTTAAATGAGAGGTCTATCTACAGCTTCACATGTGGCCTTAAAATTCAAGACAAAGGATTTTATGACTAGTATAACCTAACGAAAATATTTTATTAAAGATGTTATGTTTTTGATTAGTTCAAACGAAAACGTTGATGAAATAATTAATGAAATCTTTACATACTGAAATTTTAAAAGAGATCTATAGCTTCACATGTGGCCTTAAAATGCAAGACAAGAGATGTTATGAGCAGTATAAACCAGGGATGGGCAAACTATGGCCCACCGGAAGGTTCTGTCTGGCCCGCAGATAGAATTCTATTTGCCGGTCCGAGGCAAATTAAAAGAAATATATGTTTGTATATTATATGTTATATCCATCTCCTTTTCTACTTTGAATAAATATTTTTTTTTTTCATCCTTTTTTTTTTTCAAAGGACTGATCTAAATATGCCAAAGTTAGAGTTTTACAAATCATTATCGAAAGTAAGTTTCCCAAATTTAATATCTCACGGCCAGAAAATCAGTGCCATGTTTGCTTTATCTTATACATGTGATCAAGTGTTTTCAACTATGAACCTTAGAAATAATTATCTCAGAAGTAGACTGACAGATGAGCATTTAGCCTCGTTCCTTTGAATCAGTACATCTGATTTCGAACCTCAATATAAGGAACTTTTAAAAATGAAATCGCAATTTCATTCATCTCATTTACATATTTAAATTGTAATACTTATATATTGTTTTTAAAAATTTAGAAACATTTATCTTGGCTCGCTAAACTTTATTTTTTTTTTTTTTCGATTTTTGGCTCGCAACCGAAAAAGTTTACCCATCCCTGGTATAAACTAACCAAAGTATTTTGTAATTAATGATAGTATGTTTTTGATCAGTTCAAACGAAAACATCAAAATATTTAACGTAGCCTGGATAGTAAAATCTTTAATAGGGTACATCTACAGTCTGCATGGAGCCTTATAGGATTTTATAAACTTTCTTCTTTGATGTAACACCCTCATGGTGGGCCAAAACCATCTGCCTGCTGACAGATTTCGAGACAAGAGTCGTTTTCTTTTTTATGGGGTAGGGTTGTCAGCCCCTACGCCCACACAGCTTTATATTAGAGAGGGACCTACGGTTTAAAATGGATTCCAAATCACTACAAACATCCATGGTACCGCCATTGACTCGAGCCTGGAACCTGTGGTACCGACCGCCAGACACTCGGCCAAAGACCCCAAGATTTTATAAATAACAGGCGGGCTGAAAAAAGTTCATAGGCTGACACATAGATGGCGTTACTAGTATTAAATCTATATGATTTTTAATTAGCCCTAACCTTCAAAAACACGTGTATAAATTTGACTGTTGCACTATTAGTATGTGTGTTATAGCATTTTTAGTGAAGTTATAGCATTTTTAGTGTTCATCATGTGCAGTCCACTCGGCTGACTGTCGATTGGACTCCAGTGTGAAATGATGTCACATATTGACGTCACATATCGACGCAAACATTCGGGTTTATTACGATTGAACAGCTCCAAACACTGCTTAGAATCATCAATTTGTTGTTGTTTTTGGTCGATTGTGAGCTCGCGCGGCACCCACTTTGAACAGAGCTTTCACATGTCCAAATATTCATTCACGATATGTCCAACACGTTCCTTTGATATCCTTAGGGTCTCAGCTATCTCAATCAACTTCACTTTACAACCGTAAAAGTGAAGTTGAAAGTTCACAAAATAATTTGATAACCATCAGAAATTATTTTGTGAACTTTTTGATGTTTTCGTCGGTAAAAGCCTCTTTGGGGCGTCCACTGCGTGCATCGTCCTCGGTGCTCATTTCGCCTCGTTTAAAATTAGCAAACCACTTCTCTACGGTTGATTTTCCTGGTGCAAAGTCCGAATAATATTTATCAAGCCAAGCCTTGGCTTCAATAGTATTTTTTTCCGCCAAAAAGCATTGCTTTGTTAACACACGAAATTCCTTTTTTTCCCATTTTTTCAAACTAACAAAAGTTGCTTCACTAAAAATGCTATAACTCACATACTAATAGTGCAACAGCTATCAAATTTATACACGTGTCTTTTGAAGGTTAGAACTAACTAAACATCCCATAGATTTAATACTAGTAGCGCCATCTATGTGTCAGCCTACGAACTTTTCACCCCACCTGTTAGTATAACTTAACCAAAGTATTTTATGACTCAGGATGATATGCTTCGAATCAAAACAATTAATGTATTCTTTACATAGCGAACTTCTAAGAAAAAGCATCTCTCTGAGTAACCCTTTTTCTAAACTGTAACTTTTTTCATGCGTTGGGGAAAAAACCCAAACGAGGCCAGATTAATCTCTGCGAGTGATTATGGTAAAAATTCCGATAATTTTTTAAAGCATGCTCTCGAAGTAATTATTTGAATACGATAAACATATCAAAAGGGATTAAAAATGTTCTAAAACATGAATGTAGAACTATTTTGAATGTCGAAAAGGTATTTGTTTGATAACTGACAATCTATTTTTTAATCATGGATAAATGTTGGCGTTTTTATGCAGACTTATAGATATGATGCGACTTTCAAAAAGTCGTCAAAGTGTTCACGTTACAAAATGTAAGCCAATCGGAGCCTGAACGGGCAAGTAATCAGTCTTCCGAACAGAAATTCGTCATTATTTCTACAAACTTCTGTAAATTACGTTTAAATTGTAGAATTTGATTACATCCGGATCAAAATATTGCTTTAAGAACTTCTTGTAGGCAACATATTCAACTCTTATTAATGTAACATCAATTCCTGAAAACCTTTTAAATGCTATATCCTCATCAATATTCAGCTTTGACATTTAGTTTGTGACTAACATTTGAATGCCCTCTTGAAATTCAAATCAATTTTCTCAATTTCTCTACCGTTTTGTGGAATAATTCTTAAATAAAAGTGTACATACAGAGCTTTTCGAGAATAGGAGGCCTTCGACTTTAATTGTAATTTAGACGCAATATTTTGTAATGTGATTTGTGAATCGGTATTTTGCGTGTTTTGATTTGGTTTGTCGCTCTACGGTCATTTTGTGCCCATTTTAAGCTAATTAGACCAGGGCCTACAGTTTAACGTGGAATTCGAACCACTAACAAACATCCATGTCAGCTCCTTTGCATGTTTTGAAGAAGAATACCCTCTCCATTAAGTTCTGGATGTGTTTCGGGATGGATTGGGCGAAATATTAGGGATGATGTGGACAATTGTAAATTACTGTAATTTATAGAACCTTGTAATGACGTGGAATTTTTTAAAAAATTGTGACTTGTTAAAATTAGCAGCAATTCTTTATTTATATGCCAACACATTAATGGAAAACCCTCGGTTTGTTTATCCTTGCAATAAAATGGATCAGATATAATTCGAATTTGTCTACCTTTAAATAACAAACAAAAATGTCTACCCTTTAAATAACAGAAATACATAGATGGGCGGCAATCATCACAACGCGTTCGCAACAGAGGAGACAGATCATTTGTGACTCAATGGTAACGCGTGCAGCTTGCGAAAAGGAAGACTGGGGTTAAAGATTCATTTGAACTTATATATTAAAAAGGTTGCTCTTAAGTGACGGAAAATTCCGTTATTAGAACGCCAGATATGCGAACATATTCAGTGCCAAGCATGCTCCACAAGTTTTAGTGCACCAATTTTTTGGTACCATAATTTGTAAATATGGGGCTGAATGGCCGAGTGGCTAGCGGTCTGGCGCTCGGTACTAAAGGTTACGGGTTCGAGTCCCGGCGGTGGGTGCCATGGATTTTTGCAGTGGTTCGGAATCCACTTTAAACCGTAGGTCCCGGTCTAATATGATCGTAGAGCATTGCGGGGGCATTGTTACTCTGCGTGCGTGGCTTATCTTCAAGTTACACGCGCACCCTGGCTAATGCAAAAATGAGTAACGTCTGCGCAGCGCTTGCCTTAAGGCATCCAAGACCAAGATGTCTAAGTGTTTGCCAGCTGCATTAGAAAAAAAAAAAAAAAAATAATTTGTAAATAAAATCTCAGTTATAATCCCAAGTGGGATAGAGCCCTCTTCGAGTTCAATGGAAATACCCTATGGCTCATAAATTTATCGTACTTTTTCCGTGATATTTTGGCACAGGCGTTTTCCGCTCCTTGAGTTTCCAACCGTGTTTTCTCAGTTCAAAACTCTCCTGTCCACCAAAGAAGCCTGATGGCCAATTGATTAGAGCTCTGGCCTTTGATACCTTTGATGTTTCAAGTTCGAATCCTGGCGGTGACATGGATGTTTGTTAATGGATCGGAATCCACTTTAAACTGTAGCTCCCGGTATAATTAGCCCAAAGTGTGCAAAAAAAAAAAAAAAATCATCGTAGAGCACCAACCAAATCTGTCCACTAAATTGCTCCAACCCTTATTATAAACTGCAAGATGAAAACTTTTCGACTTTAACCCAAGTTGTATTTCACAGAATATTCCTATATTGATTACTTTTACTCATTTTAAATAATTTTCAAGTTGAAATGACTCCAAGCTATCCAATGTGCAGAATAAAATTTAAAATTTACTCTAACTATACCATTTAAATGTGCAATTTTCTGTACAATAAAATTATACAAGTTTTTATTGAAAATTATAATGGACAACTTTTAAAGAAGTTTTTTTTTTTTTTTTTTTTTTTCATTCTTTGTAAAGGAGTAACGATTACTCGGTAACTCAACTCGAGGCCCTATGTGTAACACTTATAGTTAAAATGCAGGACGGCTCAGGTTAGGATCCATTGGGAAAATATGTTGCAGTCACTAGGAGATTTAACTGCAATTTGGATAGTGTGTATTAGCATCTCGCTAATACAAGAGATATAGTTTCAAATAGTATATCTCTTAACATATGAATTTAAAAAATATATTTTCATGTATAATATCTCTTAAACATTTGAATTATTTTTTAAGACACATAAATAAATCTCAAAAAATAAAAAGTTAAAGAAAAGTAAAAGTACAAATTTATTTTTTGTATAATAAAAATAATTATATAATAATTATTAATAATGTGTATAATGTGTTAAGAATTTTTCCGAACATGATTGTGATGTGTAAATCTTGCTTGCTTAATCAGAACCTTGCTGTGCAACAAACTCAAATTTTAAAAAAATTATTTTAAATTTTATTATTCAAATTTATTATTTATTATTCAAATTTAAAAAAATTATTTTAAAAGTATTATTTTTATGATATTACATAATTTATAATAGATGACGGAAGAGGTTTAATTTCATGTAAATAGATACTGTGACAGTTCAAATTTAACATTCTCCTTTAAAACACACTTTGTTATTAAATCTGTGGCGCCATCTATTAATAAAATATTAGACTAAATAATGGAAAAGAAAAACGAAATTTATAATCAGAACCAACTTCGGTTTACTAAAAATTTTAAATTAATAGGTTATAAACTTTCTCTAGAAACAGAAACATTTTATAAACAGTTAACAATTAATTTCTGTTACGTTTTCAAATTTTTTCAATAGTCAGATTAATGGGATTAATTTCTTTATAGAGAGACTATTTATTTAGAATATAGGTGTCTATTTTTTTCCAAGTCACAAAATTAAATATTGATTTCTATAATTTCTAAATAGGGCCTGAATGGCCGAGTGGCTAGCGCTCGGTACCGCAGGTTTTGGGTTCGAGTCTCGGCGGTACCATGGATGTTTGTAGTGGTTCGAATCCGCTTTAAACCGTAGGTCCCGGTCCTAATAGGAGCGTTGCGGGGGCATTGTTACTCCGCGTCCGCGGCTTATCTTCAAGTTACACGCGCCCCTGGGTAATGCAAAGTGAATAACGTCTGTGCAGCGCTTGCCTTAAGGCATCCAAGACCAAGCTGTCTAAGTGTTTGCCAGCTGCATTAGAACAAAAAAGAAATAATAATAATTTCTAAATTGATTTCTATAATTTCTTAAAAATATCTTTGTTTATTGCTCAAATGTCCAGCGAATTGTATCTGCATGCCCTTTGTTTAAATTTTTGTGGGTTTTTTTTTTGTGTGTGTGTGTGTGAAGTTTTCGATTAACGAAAATAATATATATGTAAGGCTTTTGGTCTACATTTGAATAATGTTATTAAAATGAATTGATTATTTAGTATAATTAAATAAAGGCATTCCAAATTAAAATAATAATTATTTGTTTAATGTAAAAATCATAATATGCCTCAAATTTCTTGAAAATATAAAAAGAAAATATGTATTATATAAATTTTTCTAACTAATGCAATGACTTATGAAAAAGCAACTATTTTAATTTTAATTTTAAATTTTACATAAATTTATTCAATTTATCTTTTAGATAAATAGAACCAAACACTAATCAATCAATTTAAAATTAATTTCGCATAAAAACAGTTTTTTAAGCAAAAAAAATATTATTATTTCCTATTTTGTTCATGATTGAGTAAAGACTAAGTATTTTGTTTCTTTACTTATTTAGATAATCAACTTTAATACTAGATTTGTATGATCCAATGTATTAGTGAATTTTATGAACGTATTACCGTTTTTTTTTTGTATGCTTACCAATGTATTACCGAACTTTTTGTATGATTTTCATACGAACATTTTTGTATGATTATTTTATCTTTACGGATACCCGTCAATTTAAGGGATACAGTAAACCACATATTTTCTTAAGAAAAGAATGATTAATTTAAGTTAAAAACAATTGCAATCTTAACATTCTTGATATAAGTCAATTAAATCTGTTAGGATCGCATAAATAAACACAAACTTACAGAAACTTTTAATGTTTTAGCCGACAAACTTTTCAAAATCCATCAAAATAATGGATCAATAAATCTAGTGTTAAAGAATAGAAATACTGTTTTCCAAATAATAGAGAGTTTTTGCATACCAAGTATTTTGGACGTCCATTAGCTTTTTCTCCCTAGCACGCATGCTGATAGGAAACATTATTACAGATACGCATGCGCAATTTCCTATGAGCATGCGCGCTAGGGAGAAAAAAAGCTAACGGACGTCCAAAATACGGTATGCAAAAACTCTATTATTTATTATTATTATTATTAAATAATATTATTAATAATATTAATATTTTATTAATAAATAATATTTACCTAACTAATATATTCTATTTTCTGGGGCCTGAATGGCCGAGTGGCTAGAGCTCTGGCGCTCGGTACCGCAGGTTTCGGGTTCGAGTCCCGGCGGTGTCATGGATGTTTGTAGTGGTTCGGAATCCACTTTAAATCGTAGGACCCGGTCTAATATGATCGTAGAGTATGGCGAGGGCATTGTTACTCCGCGTCCGTGGCTTATCTTCAAGTTACACGCGCCCCCTGGATAATGCAAAGTGAGTAACGTCTGTGCAGCTCTTGCCTTAAGGCATCCATGACCAAGCTGTCGAAGTGTTTAGAAGTACTATAAAAATACTTATAAAAGCTTATTTTTTAAACTAATTTTCAAACAATGTACTTTTTTTTATGTACTAATGACTATCGTGTATCAGTTAATAATTATTGAATGATTTTCTTTACTATATGAGTGGGCCATAAATGGTATAGGGAACCTGGCAATCACAGGGAGACATTATTATAGAGGTTGCCAAAGTTGCCATCAAGTCTCTGAAAGCAGTAATTGCAAGAACTCCGCCATCGAATTTGAGCCTAAGTCCTCCTACAAGCTAATTGCAAATTTCTATCGGTAAGAGTCGGGTATTAAGCAATAATTACAATAGATTTATAGCATAAATAAATAAGTTTATTCTTAAATTCTTGAAAGTAAAACATAAATATGTAATCAACATTATCTGAACTTGGAAGTGATGTGACTCGCGCCCATAACAACGTTAAGTCACACGCGCCTTCTGGATGGTATTAAATGAGAAATGACTATGGCTACTTGCCCTAGAAAATGGCCGTGCATCATCCGAACTTTAAAATGAATATAATTTAAAATGAATATACTTTAAAATGAATATGAATGCTGGTGGCCTGTCTGGAGCTAAATTTCAAGAAATTAAAAATATTTGTGTACAGAAGAATGTTGATGTTCCGGTAATCCTAGAGGCAAATATCATGTAAAAACCAAAATAAAACAAGATATCAAGTTCTTTAAAGAAAATGGTAAATGCATTACTTTCCAGTGGATTGACATCACATGTTGGAATTGATGGAAACGAAAGGGCAGATCTTCTGGCAAAAAAAAAAAAAAAAAAAAAAAAAAAAAAAAAGACGAAGTTCCTGGACAGTGTCCTATCCCTCGTGACTTTTTTAGAAGAACTATACGGGACGAAATTAAGTCATCGTATATTAGTGAATTATTATCTAACACCAAAGGAAAAGTCTGGAAGAGACAATCGAGGATGATTGGAAAACATTTTGTGGAAATACTCGCCAAGAGATTATTGCCAATTTTAGATTAAGAACTAGACACAACTGCATGGCCAAAATAGGGATTTGGGAATTCTGATATATGTGTTTTATATAAGACAGAGAAAATGAATAAGGCCCGTCTACTTGTTTGCTCGGGACTGGAGTCTAACTCACAACAGAATGGTGATTTGCGTACTCTTTACAGGAGGACCAGAGAAAACATGTCCTGATCACACGGACTTTAATTACGGTGCTTCTAGATTTTTTTAATTTTTATCCTTAGAACATTTAAATTGTTTTAAACTGTTTTTAAGGTCTTTTGGTCGTTTTGTTAAGAATGTCTGGACTTTCCCTTTGTAATTTTGATTTATTTATGTGTTCTTTTTGTTTCTACTGTAAGTAGCCAAACTTGTTTGGATTGAATTCTGATAAAGACACAAGTAACAACATATTATCTGAACTCAATGTTATCTCTTTTGTGCATGGGATGGAGAGGGACTGAAATGGCTGAATTCATTTTCTGGCTACCTCCACGTTGGTCAGATATGATTAGTCTGTTGCAAACTCGAAGAACAGGGATAACAGACTTCTGAGGTCCGCGGACAGAATGCAAACACTTTTAACTTTCATTGCTTTTGGTGTGATTTCATTGCTTTTTGTGCGTTTATAGCAGGAAGATGCAAAAAAATTATTAATAAAATGGCTTTTATTCAGTTATTTAATAATATTTATAACGGAAAAGGATTATGAGATAAATAATATCTCCATACATATTATATATGCATGTTAATCCAAATTGGTTTACATAATTTAATACATTACACAGGAATAGTTATTTCTTGACAGCAATTTTAAAATGAAGCCTATATTTGGTTATCCTATAAAATAAGCAAAGAATTTTTAACCAACTCTCATTAATGACGTCATAATATCGTTATGACGTTAATGACCCTAATTTTTGATAGCGCTTGCTGTAAGGGTAAGACAGAACGAACTCGGGAGCAAGGACTCGATAGTAGCTTATGCATTATCGGCAATTCTGGCCTTCTTTATTTCAATAAATTAGAAAGCATTGGTTAAAATATTTTATTAATATTCAAATAATTACTTTCATATCAAACTATTGCCAAATCATGTTTTAGTATTTCATCAAAATCTGAACTTCTCAAAAAATACTGCTATCATGTGATTTTCTTCTAACAAAATTCACATATGATGAATCCAGCTACTAGAAAAGAATGGGCTTTATGCATTTTTGTCCTAGAGTTTCAATAACTCTTTGGTGAGACGCAAGCGGACTCACCGGTAGATTATAATTTCACAAAAAAAAAAAAAGGAACATTTAATTAAGCTGTCAAAGTATCACTAATTTGAAAGAACTTGTATAAAGCCAATAATATTTCTTCTGGAAGTTAATCAAAAATCATGTCGTCGTAATAGATTGTCATCATTGTTGAATAAAGATGTCGCCTGAACGGTATGTGAAGGCAGTAGGAAAGAAAAGTCATGATAAATAGATAATGGTAATCGTATGATTTGAGAGAAAAAATGAAGAAAGTAAGAAAATGTAAATCATCAGTGATGAAAACGTAACAGATCAGTAAATATGCGTTGAAGTAAAATATCTAAAGCGATAAGTGAGCAGGAAATTATGGTGGTTTGAGGCTTCGATTCCATTTAGAAGTAGAGAAAAGATACTTGCATTTTCCATTCAATTGCAAAATATTGTTTGTGCCTTGATGAGAGGATTTTCGTGAGTAGCAATGGTATTGAAGAAATTAAAAATATCACTGTGGTTCCTTGTCATATTTAAAAGATGGTAACCAAGAATCAATTTGTCATATATATGCTTTTTCCTTTATTAGGGTTCGTGATATCCATCAGGAGAAAAGAAGTATTGCTTTTCAGAAGACTCTCAATGTAAGTGCATCCATTTATACGGATCATTGGGCATACTTTATTTATTACATATTTACTTATACATAGCTACATATTTTACTTATGAAGTATTTATAATAGATAAATAAATGAATAAAAAATTGTGACTTAATTTTATTTATCTATTTTCGCGGAATTTTAAAAATAGTAAAAAAAAAAAAAAAAAAAAAATACAAATTCAAAATTAAATTAAAAATTTTTTTTTAATTCAATTTAAAATATTAATTAAATTAAACAAATTATATATATATACTAATATATAAAATTCTCGTGTCACAGTGTTTGTTGTCAAACTCCTCCGAAACGGCTTGATCGATTCTCATGAAAATTTCTGTGCATATTTGGTAGGTCTGCGAATCGGTCGTAATCTATTTTAAACCCTTAAGTGATAAGGGTGGGCCACCCCTAAATATTTTTTTAGATTTTTTTGGCAAAACAATGTACTCGGTAACAATGTAGTGATTTTTTAACATTTTTTAGTCATGACATTACAGCACGCGTGTTTAAACAAAAATTAAAGTCTTTAATCGGCTTCATTTTTTTTTTACTTTTATTTAATTAAGTGATCTTATATAAATCAACACGGGCCTGAATGGCCGAGTGGCTAGCGCTCTGGCGCTCGGTCCCACAGGTTTCGGGTTCGAGTCGTGCCTTGGATGTTTGTAGTGGTTCGGAATCCACTTTAAACCGTAGGTCCCGGTCTAATAGGATCGTAGAGCGTTGCGGGGGGCATTGTTACTCCGCGTCCGTATCTTCAAGTTGCACGCGCCCCTGGGTAATGCAAAGTGAGTAACGTCAGTGCAGCGCTTGCCTTGAGGCATCCGAGACCAAGCTGTCTAAGTGTTTGCCAGCTGCATTAGAAAAAGAAAATATATATATATATAAATCCACACGTGTTGTGAACTCGCGCCAACAACGGCCGTTGCTTTATCTGTATATATTATACGCAACATTTTTGTGGGTATAGTTTTAATTTAAAAGAGAAATATTTACGTGTTAAATAAATATACGTGTTTTATCATTGTTAAAGGTAAGTCAAATAATAAGAGAACAAATACTGTTATATTTGCACGTGTAGCATTAAATTATATTTACACGTGTAGCATTAAATTATATTTACACGTGTAGCGTGTGTTAATGTTTAGTTAAGCAAAATTGGCAACTTTATTATTGTTCTTAGAAAAACAAAGATGGCTGTTATTGCGTTTTAACTTACGAGTGTAATTGTGATGTAATTTACTTTATTGTGGCGAATCTGGTATTCCAGTAAAGTAAGTGTTATTTTCAATTCGAAAGCAAAAGATTATCGAAAGCATAAACTTTATTTTGAAAGAGAAAGGTAACGTAAAATTTTATGACTGTTAGAGACTTTCGTTTTTACGTTAAAAATACAATTATATTTTACTGTTTTTCACCACTACACTTTTATTGGATATATTTATGTTTTATTTACAGTTAATAATGCCAACAAGACGCAAAGGGGCCAATTTGGGTTCTTATTGCAAAATATAAGAGCACATAGAAGAGACGAACAAATATAAGACAATGCAGATGTGCGTGTGAGCATGGCGCACTTTCGTGAATGACAATCGCAAGAGGCACGAGATGAACGAAATCGACAAAGACAAGCGCTCCCGTATAAAGATGCATGCCTTGCACTACAAAGACGACAATCATTGGGACAGTATGCCAATTTGGGAACATCGTCTCACGAAAAAAAGTCGCAGGCATGCAAAATATAAGACTAGACGTTAGCTGCTTTATCTCAATTTATCCAATTACTCTCCAGAAGATATCAGTGGAAAAGAATTAATAAATGGAAAAAGAAAAATACTAATGAAAACAGATTTTCAAATAATCAGTGAACTTCAACTGATTCTAAAATTATGAAATGGAAGGGTCCGAAATGAGGTGTCGTGCAGTACTTCTGTCACGAAATAATATTGTAATGTTAGTATACTCAGAAAATCGCAATGAAAAAAAAAAACTAACAACTACGCAATTTTTCGTAGAAAATTAATTAGTGTAACGGTTTTGTAATACGGTTCATCGCTCATATCAAATAACCAAGAATAGGAGAGGACTTTATATCCAAAAAGCTTGTTTAAGTTTTTCTCTTTGTACATCATATTTGGTACATTGGAATAGAATGTGTTCTTCGGTTTCAGGTTTTTGCATCGTGAGCACATTGGAGAAGACGTTAATCCAAATCTATGGAGTCTGGCTGTAGAAGGATATGTTTTGGTGCGAAATCTGGAAATTAGTACTTCTTCTTTTCTTTGAAAGGTAAAAGACGATGAATTGATTTGATGCTATTTAGATGCAACAGCTCCATTGCGTATTTACTTTTGTTCCATTGTTCATTTGAAGTTTGAAATATTTTCTTTTTTTGATGGTACATGATGTCATCCGGAGAAATCCAATTTAAAATTATTGTGTCTGACGCGGTTTTTGCCAAAGAGTCTGCTTGTTCATTTTCCTGTATGCCAACGTGACCTGGAGTCCAAATGAATTGTAAAGATAAAATGGAATTTAGGTTTTGTTTGACTTGATTTCCTAGCAATTTGGTGACTCTTGTGGATTTAAAATTGCAATTTTGAAGAGCTCGGAGAGCAGAGAGACTGTCTGATAAAATAATGTAATGATGTGATTTGAGTACATACGTGGAAATTGATAATAGCAGTGCCAGAGTTTCTCCTGTAAAAATACTGTTATAATTTAGAGATTGTCCCAGATGAATTTTCCTGTGTGAAAAAAATTAATGCAAGAAATTGAGTGTTTGGCTGGAGATTTGGATGCATCGGTTGCTAAAATTACTTTATTTTTCCAATTTTCCTCTTTATATTGTTCAAATAAATTCTTGATTAAATGGTGTGGGAGTTGTTTGGTTTGAAAGGGTAAATCATCGAGATGAAAAGAAATTTTATCATGTTTGTCAAAGGGATGAAAATTGGGAATGAGAGAGGAAGGGGTGATGTGTAAATTTTTCAAAAGGTCAGCGAAAAAGTTTGGAGAGAAATTGGATGTTTTAAACGGGGAGAATAATTCTTCAATTTGAGAAAATGAGAGAGGGGTGAGGATGGATCAAAAGAGACGTGTTTAACAAAAAATCTTTCTGCTAACATTAACTGTCTTTGGAAGAGAGGGATTTGGCCGGCTTCTTTGTATAACACTGAAATAGGAGTCCATTTGGGAAGACCCGTTGCGAAACGTAAAGCGATATTGTAAACAATAGTGAGAATTTGGAGGTTGCTAGGACAAGAGGAAATAAAAATAGGAGAGCCATATTCCAAAATGCTACGAATAGTGGAGTTGACGATTTTGATGAGATGCCATGAACGACATCCCCAAGTGTTAGCAGCAATTGCTTTAATTGCATTGAGTTTTTTAATGGATTTCTTTTTAATGTAAGAAAAATGTTGTCTGAAATTGAGATTATGTGAAAAAATCAGACCCAGGATTCGAGTATGTTGTTTCCATGGAATATTAGTGTTATGAATTTGTAAATGAATATGTGGAATTTGTTTTTTGTTTGAAAAATTTACGGCTTCGCTTTTTGCTGGTTGGAGAATGAAGTTCCAAGTATTACACCATTGGGAGATTTTATGCAGTGAAAACTGAAGATTAGAGAGAACTGTTTCTAGTTTATAGTCACTGCTGAAAAGAAAGATGTCGTCAGCATAAATAAGGCATTCAGTATGATTAGGGATGACTTCAAATAAATCTCTCATATAGATTGTGAAAAGGAATGCGCTGAGAACACTACCTTGTTGCACGCCCTGTGTGGAAAACAATTTCATCGATACAGTGTTTCTCCATTTGACAATAAAATTCCTGTTGTTGATGAAATTGTGTATCCACTTTGCTGCTGTGCCTTTAATTCCAAACTGTAAAAGTTTGTAAATTAATCCGTCTCTCCATACGGAGTCATAAGCAGACGATAAATCAAGTTTTATAAAGATAAAAAACTTTTTCATATTCTTGGCTTCAACTATTTTATGATGAAGAAGAGATAAAGTGTACATACAGTCTTTAAAGGGAATGAATCCGGAATGATTAAAATGAAATTTTTTGAAATCTGAGAATTGAAGGAGTCTCTTGAGAACGATTCTTTCGAAAATTTTACTTAATATTGAAGTTAGAGCTATTGGGCGATAAGATGCAACTGAACTGTTATCTTTATTTGGTTTGAGGATCGGAATGACTTGAGCGGTGAGCCAATCTTCCGGTATGTTGCCCGAGATCCAAATATTATTAAAAATGTGTAAGAGTTGATGAAGATAATAATCGGGAAGAATTTTGATCAATTTAGCCGGAATTCCGTCATATCCCGGTGAAGTATTGGGAGTGGATTTAATTGCATTTGTAAGTTCAATGAAAGAAAAAGGGTTATTGTAATCATGAAGTGACTCTTCAGAAAAATCCAAAGGAATAAAATGAAAAGCGGAAGATTTGTTGAAGTGGGCTGCCAAGAGATTAGCTTGTTGGTCAGCATCTGAGATGATGGAATTGTTGCTGGTGTGAAAGATTCTATTATTTTCTGGAGTATCCCGCCTGTTGTGAATTGCTTTTATGATTTTGTAAATTCTGCCATTAAATCCTGCAGAATCGCAAACTGAGTTCCAATAATTTCTTTTTAGTTGAGATATAAGTCGACGAAGAGTGGCTGCAGTTTTTTTTATACGCGATCCAGAGATCCCTGGAAAGTTGGGTTCGAGCTTTATATAAGAGATTTCTTTTGTGACGGAGGAGATTTTCGCATCTTGAATTCCACCAAGGTTGAGAAGGTTTATGTGAAATAAGTCTTTTTGAGAATTACTATGCAACTGGTTAGAGAGAAAACTTTGTAAATCAGGATATGTTTGAAATGTATGTGAGGAATGTTGATGATCCTGGATAGATTGAATAAGATTAGGCCAATTAACGGTTTGTCTATATATTTTAAGTTGGTGACTGATTTGGAAATACAGTTGAATTGGTAAATGATCGCTATCTAATGGATCGGAATGTACGCGGAAAGAAATGTTAGGGTAAATGTCAGCACTTGCTATGGATAAATCAAGAAGAGAGGACGATGAAGGTGTAATGTGAGTATGAGTGCTAGTATTAAGAATGGTGTAATGGTTGTCAAGAATCCAATTTATAAAAATTTCGGAATTGCTGTTAACAGAAGATGAACCGAGAACTGGATGTTGAATATTGAAGTCTCCAAGAATAATAACCGAGGAAAGTAGGTGTTGTTGGATTGCTTCTAGCCATTCAATGGTGAATTCGCCTTTGGGAGAATAAATATTGACTAATGAAAAAGACTTACGATTGAGATGGATCGAAATAGCTTGAATTTCATTATCCGATTGTGGAAGATTGAGGAAATTAATAGAATTACAAGGAAAAGAAGTATCTATTGCGATCATCAAACCTCCCCTTCTAGTGTTGTTTGATCTGTTTTTTCGAAAAATGTGTTTGCCAGGTAAGTAAAAACGTCGTTATTGTTGAGAAAAGTTTCTTGGATTACAAGAATATGGGCGGAGTTGAAAAATTTCAGAAGCCATGATTTTTGGCTCGAATGCTTCTTGCATTCCATTGAACGATGTGTAAATTTTGAGAGAACATTGGAAAAAAAAAATAGGACTGAACTAGTTAAAAAATTTACCAAAAATAAAGAGTTTTAGAATTGTACTATGTTTTTATGTCTGATTGATCAGAATGTATTTGAGGGAAAGAAAGAGCATTCTGTACATTTCGTTGATCTGAATAAAGAGAGATGGAGCTATCAAGTTCCTGCAAAAATTCGGACCCGTATTTTTTGGGTTTAGTTTTCTTTTTTTCTTTGATATTCGATAATTGGGTTGTTGTCAAAGGATGTGAAAGTCTTTTAAAGTTTGACTGATGGTATTAAGTGCTGCTGTAAAATTGGTGGTTAGTTGTTGAAGTGATTCTTGAAAGGATGCGGCCTGAGCCTGGCAAACGTCTGTAATTAATTGTCGCGTGTCTAGAGAATGTTGTTGGAGAATTTGTGTTATCTCCTCTTTAGTGATTAAGCCGGAAGTTTTGATAGGGGCTGTTGCAAGTTGTGATGCGTATGTTTCTGAAGTTTTTGGGTGATATGTTCTCCGAGCCTCTATGAAGGATAATCTGTTGAGTGTTTTGAATTTGAGAAATTTCTCCTCTGCTTTACGTTTTGGGCATGTTAAGTCTGTGGCCATATGATTGTCTCCGCACTGTACACACTGAAGGATTTGTGAAGTGCACGTGGAGACATTGTGAGGGTTACTGCATCGTTCGCACGCTATGTTATTTTTACAAGAATGAGTAGGATGAGTAAATGAAAAGCATTTCCTACACTGTCGCGGTTTATCAAAGAAAAGAGAAATCTTCTGTCGCGTTAGCCATATTTTGATGTATTCCGGCAAAATAGTGCCGAGAATAGTTACTAATACTGGGGAAGAAACCGATGGTTTTTTAATATTAACGAAACGCCGAAGTTCGGCTATCGAAAAAGAGTTTTCTTCCTCTAATTCGGTAGCCAAATCTTCTAGTTTAACGTCTAATGGAATGTCATGGATAAGAAATCGGGTAGTGATAGTTTCCGGGTTAAAAGATGCTATTACGGGAAGTCCCATAATAGCTTGAATATGAACCAATTCTGTGGCTGTTTGTAAGTGATTAGTGGATATTACTAGTTTTCCCTGGCGGGAGAGTCTCAGATTGTCGATGTGTTTAACTGTTGACAATTTTGATGCTAAATTGTCTTTCAGGATTCGCGGATGCGACCGAGGTATTGCTTTATCTGGAACTGTGAATTGCAGTGTGAATGATGTAGCTCCGTGTTGGGCTACTATCTGTAAGTTGTCTAATATATTGCGTCTGAATTTAAAATGGATATCCGTATCAGAAGAGTACTCCATTGGAGAAGCGTTAGACGTGGCACACGCCATGTTGCAAAAAACGTAAAAGAACCCCAAAAATTAACTAGGGGGAACCAACGGTGTCTTACATAATAACTGAAAAAAAGGGAAGAATTAAAAAAAAAAAAAAAAAAATTCCGTAAAGGAGGAAAAAAAAAAAAAAAAAAAAGGAAAAAAGTAATAAAAATGTGTCCCAGTTGGACGAATAGTATAATAAAATAATAATTACCACCTCTGGTAAAGATGAAAAACCTTGAGAGTAATTGGAGCAAATAGGTGAGTCAAAAAACAGCTAACTTGCCAGCTTAGATTTCACCGAAACGCACTCTACTCATCAACGTCTGAACGTCAAAATCAATTCGGTAGCGATTGTTACTCACAATGTCCCACTACTGACTGATGAACGAAAAACCATTTACGACCGCATTATGCTGGCAGTTTCGGCAGAACAAGAGGGGGATTCTTTTTTTTTTTTTTGGATGCACCAGGTGAAACTGGCAAAACATTTCTCATTTCGCTACTTCTTGCCGAAATACGATCAAAAAATGGCATCGCATTGGCAGTTGCATCATCTGGGATTGCAGCTACTTTATTAGGTGGAGCCAGAACAGCTCATTCGGTATTTAAGCTGCCATTGAATATTCAAAATAACCCAGATGCAGTGTGCAATATAAAGAAACAATCGTCCATGGACAGTGCTGAAACAGTGTAAAATTATCATCTGGGATGAATGCACTATGGCACACAAGTATTCGCTTGAGGCATTGAACAGGACATTGAAGGATATAAAAAGCAACGACAAACTATTTGGCGGCACTCTGCTACTCCTTTCAGGTGATTTCAGGCAAACACTTCCTGTCATTCCACGTTCAACGTACGCTGATGAGATCAACGCTTGCTTAAAATCATCGTCACTGTGGCGTAATGTTGAAAAAATTACAACTAAAAATAAACATACATGTTCAAATGCTTCAAGATCCATCCGCTGAAACATTCTCAAAACATAGATATAGATAGGATATATTAGATATTGGCGATGGAAAAGTTGCTGTACATGAAAATACTGGATGCATAAAATTGCCGACAGATTTCAGCACAATCATCGACTCGCAAAATAATCTCATCGACCACATATTTCCCGATGTATGCACACAATTCAAAAATCTTAATTGGTTGGCAGAAAAGCAACTTTGGCAGCAAAAAATGTGAACATCAATGGTTTAAATTTCAAGATACAACAGTTGTTTCTAGGGGACTTGGTGTCATACAAATCTATCGATACAGTTTGCGATGCCAATGAAGCTGTAAATTATCCAATGGGGTTTTTGAATTCATTGGATTTGCCAGGCATGCCACCGCATCATTTACAATTAAAGGTTGGATCTCCGGTTATTTTGATTCGTAATTTGAACCCACCACGACTGTGCAATGGAACACGATTAGTCATTAAAAAATTAATGAAAAACGTTATCGAAGCCAGCATTTTGAATGGCAAGTACCGAGGCGAAAATGTATTGCTGCCACGAATCCCTATGATTCCCACAGATGTGCCAATTGAATTCAAACGTATTCAATTTCCAATTAGATTGGCATTCGCAATGACAATCAATAAGTCGCAAGGCCAAACGATGTCTGTTTGTGGCTTAGATTTGGCCCCACCATGTTTTTCCCACGGAAAACTATACGTGGCATGTGCGCGTGTGGGTAAACCATCCAGTTTGTTTGTGTTGGCTAAAGACAGACTGACCAAAAATATTGTACACTCCATTGCATTTAGAGATTGATGTTGATTATTTTTAATTGCCATAATTAGTAGTAAATATATAAATAACTATTTTTGATGTATATACAGCTGTTATATAATGTAATTTAAAATATATTTGTTAATTTAATAAAGTATAAAGGATGAAATAAATAAATGGTTAGTGTATTATCATTTTATAGGCCGTCATTGTCTGCAACGTTCTATTCCTCTTCCAATCATAACCACAATTCCACACACTTATAGAAAGTTAGTTTTTTTTTTTTATTTAACTAAAAAAATATTTTATAGAAATGTATATGGCAAAACAATGTTTGCCGGGTCAACTAATTATATATATAATGTGTGTGTGTGTGTTTACCCCTGCACGGCCTCAATTTACATCAAAATTTCACAATTGGCAAAGATACATCTAATACAAAACCTAAAGCAACTGAAAAAAAAAATTCGAAATTGGATCAATATTTCCTAAAAATATGTTAGATTTTACACCAATTTGGCAACTTTTCGTAGTTGGTGAATTTTCATAGTTGATGTTATTTTTTTACGCTGTTGTACTGTCTGAATTTTTGAACTCTTTTTCTAACGGGAATTAACTCGCTCGTCTCCTGTTGTTCGAAATTTGATAGCCATATCTGTGCTTAGCCTTCCCCATATAAGGTTGAGAGAAAAAGTTCGTTGAATTTCACACTGGTTTTTATCTTTACATTTGCAATGCCGCTTAGAAAAAAATATTCAGTCAGGACCAGAATTGACTCTAAACGAAGAGCAGAACATATGTAGATCTACAGAAAAGGTGGAGATATTAGGTTTAGGGATTGCAATACCGAGATACCGAATACCGGTATTTTGAGCCATTTGTACAATTTTTGTAATACCGGTATTCACAAGTTTAAATAGCGGTTTTTCGGTATGCACTAGAAATATAGAATTCTTATCTGTGACATTCTTATTGTTATCTGTGAATTCTTATCTGGAAAACTAGAAGTTCTTATCTGTGAAATAAAGGTTGTAGTTGCGAAGAAAGTGTGTAAAGTTTCGATTTTTTTTTTGGTGAGTTTGTTATTCACGTCGTATTTGTATATCATACTTTAGAGTTCAAAATATTTTTCAGATTTATTATATATATATTTATAAAAAATACTCCATAATAGTACCACAGACTGAATAGTGATGTTTACACTTTTTGTGATTTAAATAAATAAGAGGTTCTTTTACTTTTTTTGTGATTCTTTATATACTGTTATAATTTATAAGTTACAAATTCTTTTGTGATATTTACATTCTTTAATAAAACTGGCAAAAAAAAAAAAACAATACCTGTGTTTTCTTTCTTTTTCTAAAATTTCTACTACCGGTATTAAAACCGATATCCCGGTATTAAGATCTAAAAAAATACCGAATACCAGTATTGAACTTTTGGTCCGATATTGCAATCCCTAATTAGGTTGTTATAATAGTTTTAAAAACCATAGCACTTAAATTCGAAGAAAATAAATGGACTTTTGTTTATCTGGGGAGTCAAAAATTACGAAAAATTATTAATTTTAATTATTTAATCAATCAAAAAAATTATTACCACCAGATAGCACTAACAATTGTTTGCTTAAGAATTACGAATGGAAAAATAACATTTCAGCTCTCTTTCTTGTTTGCAGTTTTCGTTGTGTTTTCGGGGCAAAATAATCTGTCAAACAGGTATGAGGTGCTTTGTTAGATTGAGAGCTGATTAACTTTTTTAAAGGAAATCTGAGTCCGATGTGCCCTTCGTAATCTTTTCTTTAAAGGATTTATTGTTAGGCCTTTAAAATGCTCTGTAGAGGTCTCAGATTTTAAAGAGTTTTAACGAAGATCTCCATACCTTGTTCTTCCAAGAATTTAGTAATCGGTCTGTGCTGATCAGAATCAGCAGACAAGCACTTAAAAGTGCTCTCCAGAAAATTTTAGGAGAACCTGGCCATTAAAGTGCTACTCGATTACAGCAAGCTTTAATTTGAGATTGGCATATTGCTTTACCGTAATTAGGAGGCATTTTGAGTTCTGGGGAAAGGGTGAATTGCACGAGACTTCCTCACTGACTGCATCCACTTTTAAGATTGAAAATGTAAGATATGTTAACACCTTCATTATTAACAGAAAATTAATTCTAGCCATATAGCGTTTAACAGGATAAGAAAAATATATTGCATCTAATTTAAAGTTATTATTATTTAAGTTCATTTTAACAGTGCTATGCTCAGTACAATTTAATGAAGGACAAGATAAAAAAATCGCTTACCCTAGTTCTTACCCCCTCACTTTGCTCCAGTTTTCCTTTTTAATATAAGGGCACACCATTCTGGAACATATGGGTTTGCTCAGGAAGGAATAATCTGTCATCAATCGGTTGAGAAGACCTGGCTTGCATTATGATGTCAGAAGAATAATGTGTTTAAAGTTTAACGACTTATTTCTGAGATCTGTAATTGCAGTGCAAACATCGTCCTCGTTATGAAAGTATCCACTTTAAAAATCACAGGATAAACAATTGCATGAGAAAAGGGATAGCGCTGGTACTGGGTACTTTCGAAGGGCCCGAGATAGCCTTTACCTGTAGCAGCCTGTGATTCCATGCAAACATTGGTCACATTGCAGACAGGTTAAAAAAAAAAAGCGTCTGTTTCCTTCAGCAACCAAAATCCATTTTCAGTATAAGCTGTATAGCTTCTATAAAAAATATCTACTAGAAATGGTTGATAGAAAAATTTATTTATATATCTGTAAATTAATTAATAACAGTCAATCAATGTTGAATAAAGATGTCGAGTGCCTGAACGCGAAGCGTTCATCTACTCAATGGTATGTGAAGGCAGTAAAAAGCGATAAGTGAGCAGGAAATTAAATTAATAACAGTAATAAAGTATGTAACAAAATTACACTTTAGGTATTCTATATTTTCAATAAATAATTAAAGGTGACATGCATATCCAGTGCTCCCTAGAAATTTAAGAAATGAATTCTCATGAAATTTGTATGCACATTTTCTAAAAATGATTTAAATCATGCACTTACTTCTTTATTATTTTAAATCTTAATACACTTTTCTTTGTGCACAAAGCCTTCAAACAAATAAGTGGCAATAGCATTGATTCAACTGCAACTTTCACTATTCGTTTCACGTTTCATGTGTTTTGGCATTTGGTAAGTGAAGTGCTGAATTTTTAAAAAATGAACCATTTATAAACATATAAATAAATATATTGATTCATGATTTTTGAAAACAAAATATAAATATATACTATATTATCTGAACTGAATAGAATTGTACGTCAACTTATCAGCACATCATAATTAATTAATAATTCGCGTTGCATATTTAAATAATCGCCGCTTTCGTTTTTAATTTTTTTTATATTTAATATAATTTTTAGCGAACTACTTTCCTTAAAATGTATATTTTTTAACCTGGATTAATATTCGTAATTCAATAAATTCCGGCGTCTATGTTTGCTGAAATATTCACAACCTACATGCAATTGATTATTTATGTAATCAATAACAAAAACAGTTCTTGTAACGCATTTTAAAAATTAATTTAATGTTTTTTATTTTATTTTTAAAAAGAAACAATGAATATTATTTGCATTTTACATATGTATATACTTCATATTTAAAATTCATATTTATATTTTCAATTTTTAGGAGACATGTTCATGTGATTTTGTGCTAAAAATAAAACTTTTAATCTTTTATTTTTTGTGATTTATATATATATATATATATGTACATAAAATATTTAATTAGGCACAACTTACAGTTTAAAATAGTTATTTCATAAAATGATTAAAATTTTTAAAAGTACAAATTATTTGTGATAAATGTTTTCTGTATAGTTTGTTATATAATTACACTTTGTTTAGCCGAATTTAAAATACAAAAATTTGCTGTTGATATCATTTATTATTCTATTCATAAGTTTTCTGTTATATTAGTCTTGTTTTTCCTTGTTTTCAATTATAACATAATTTTCAATACCATTAAAATTTAGTATAAAAAAAAATTTAATATTAACTTTATTTGCTGTTTTTAAACTACTTGCATACTATTCTACACTATGTTATATATATATGAATATATCTAATTAATGCATTAGATATTAATTAATATGTGTGAAATACATTTTTGTGCTAAGAAGTTGTTACTTCAATATATAAATAAATGAAAAGATTAAATTTTTAAGACAGAATATATGTATATATATTTGCATCTATTGATATTAATTTAAAATCTTTGTTATCTATGATAGTAGTTGTGTTGTATATAAAATGTGAACTAATACAATAAAAGTAATACAGTAATTTCAAAATTTATGAAATTTTTTTTTAATATTTAAGATTCCACTATCTTAATGTAGAAACAGTTTTAAAATCTCCAATTTTTTGGAATTTTTATAAAATTGCATCCAATTTAATTATTGAATACATTTCATAATCATTAAAAATTTAATAGCACATAATATTTTTTTTTCTTGCAGAAAGTCTTTGTTTCATAGCACAAAGTAATAAAAATGCCACCTAAAAAGAAAGATGAAGGACCTGAACGTCCTGCATTACTGGGACGACTTGGTACTAATTTAAAAGTTGGTCTAGTTGGTTTACCAAATGTAGGGTAAGAAATTTTTTAATTATATTGAACTATTGCTAATTAGTTTAAAAAAAGCATATATATATTTTTTTAATTTATCATTATAAAAGGGCATATATGTTATATTAAAAATTATTAAATATTTATTGAAGAAACATTCATTTTTTTTTTCCTCCCTATGGGAAAAAAAGAAGTGTAATGTTAAAAATATTTTAAATTGTATGTATTTTCAACATTGTTTTTATAAATCTTATATACGAGCATAAACCTCAAAGTACCTCGTCAAGTGAAAATTCATCATAGTAAGATTGTTATTGAAAAACATTTTTGCTGAAATCTCTGATAGTTCTATATACTTAATATATTGTACTATGTTTGTTAGTTAATGTCATAATATAATAATGTGGCCATATATTTGTGTAATTTTGCTAAACATAATAAATTGTGTTTATAAGATGAAGCATGAAACTTTTTGTTCATTAAATGAATTTATTTTATTAGAGAATGGAGAAAAAAAATTATGTACTAATAGCAGCTTAGAAAATTAATATTAAAATTCTTGTAAAATTTTCATCATCAGTAGGTTTTTTTTTTTCAATTGCTCTTAGGAAAAACTGAATTTCCTGCTGTTTTTAAACTAAAAATGCAATAAATTATCAACAATAAATATGCATTACCTGTTAAATTACACTTTTTTCAATAGTATTGATTTACTTTTAAATAATTATTAATAATGTCATTGTTTTGTTTTTGTTTTGTTTTTCTTTTTTGTTAACTCTTTTGTTATAATTGCTGACAGATGAACAATTTTTATATAGATTTCATTCATTTCATTTAATGAATAATTAAAATATTTTTTAATTTAGGAAGTTGATATATCAGTATAATTAAAAAATTTTCTGCTTTTACACAAATTATATAATGTCCTTTTATTATTTACTTTTTAATTTCAGCAAATCTACATTGTTCAACATATTAACGAATAGTCAAGTTGCTGCTGAAAACTTTCCATTTTGTACTATCGACCTAATGAAAATAAGTATCCTATTATATTTTTTATATTCTCTTATTTATTTATTTATGATTTGTAAATTCCTTTATTGACATGATCTACCATTTGTCTATATGTGTAAGATCGTTTCAGTTGAAATCTTTTGTCAATAATAAATTTTGACAGGAAGTGAAAATATTTTTGTCTTTTTTAGTTTTTTTCCCTCAAATTTGCCTTTAGTTTTATGAATTAAAAATGCATTGATTTGTGTTTTAAAATGCTCCTTTTTTGTCAGGATTTTTAAGTTACTTAAAATTCATAGAAATTAAGTATAACAATATAATAGCATTCTATGCTGGATTTAAAATATTATAAAAAAAAATTTTTTTAGCTTGTATTTAAAGTTATATTAGTAATATTGTATTTTGTGTAATGGAATTTGTTTTCTTTTTTAGATACGTCGTGTTCCTGTTCCAGACAAACGTTTTGACTTTTTGTGTGAATATTTTCAACCTTTAAGGTATTAATTTATAACTTATTACAGTATTTTAACATACATATTATATACACGCACTTATTTATGCATTTATTTTTCTAGTTCCTTTAATAATGTATACAATATTCTCAACTTTTTTTTTTTGACAATATAAATGTAAACCTTTAATATCACTTTATGAATGGCCTTATGCCATTTTCAAATTTAGTATATTTAAAAAAGAAATGGAGGTTTTTAAATTATTACTTAAACTTAAACTACTAGAAAAATGTTCTTGTGATTTAAATTTGATGATGCATATCATTTATAGTAGTGTAATCATAACTGAAATTCATCCTTTGAATTTAAGAGATAAGTTCATGCTGTTACATTGGAAATGAAGCATTAACCATTGCTTATGCTGGAAAGAGAATTTAGTATGATACGCCTATAGAATGATACACCTTCTTGCATATTTAACAAATTTAGGTTTGGATATACCCCAAAAGTAATTTATTTGATAAAATTGTTCTCTTTGAAAAAAATTAACTCTGATGAATATCGTATATTAAAACTGTATTGGACTTATAAAAAATTTTTAAAATTTTCCTGTTGTTCAAAGTTATTTGTATTTTCTTGGTCATTTAGTTAAAAATTTGAAAATGCATCATTGTCATGTTACAAGCTATCATTTGTATCAGCAATTGGAGAGAAATGTTAAATTTTCTGTATACTCATATAACTCTATAACTCGTAAATATTTTATACAAATACTGCAATAAAACTTCATAGAAGTATGGCATTCCACAGAAAAACAACAATTCATATATTTGTAACAGCATAAGGTGAATAGGTCATATAACCATTATATTTTACATCTTTTATGAAAATAAAATTCAGTATGTTGTCGGTCTCCTTCCCCCCTCTGCCTTACATTTATTCTTCTTTATTTATTCATACCATGAAGTTTTTAAGATCAAAAAGGACTCTTTGATAATGAAATGCTCCTGATTTTGATAAAGCTCTTATAATAGATTCAGATTTCAAATCTGAAAATTTTCCCGAATTGTCTGACAGGTTAAAATTTTTCTTCCCTTATTGAAATTTTTGCAATATCAACTATTGTGTTATTGGTTCTGAAAATTTTTTTATGTAACAAATATTTAGTGCTTCATCTGAAATGGTTTCTGTCAAAATTTAGCTTAGTTTGAGGCATTGGGAAACTTCCCATGGTCTTTTTTTTTTTTTCTTCTCTTAAAAGCTGTATGCTTGTATAATAACTTTTAAAATGCATTATACATTTATTTTGTCACTTCTACATTATAATTGTATAATAATTGTTACTTGTTGTTTAATTACTACTCTACAATTGTACTTCCATTATATGTGTATTTAGAGGGGGGAACAAAATTCAAAGGTAAGTTGTCAACCTTTAAAAAACATTCAGGAGAATTGTCTTTCACCATTTCATAACATTTTAATATTTCTTTTCACGAATTTAAAAGGGGAGACAGTTTAAAATAAATCATGTAACTCTGTTAAAAAAAGTTAAAAAGGAAGTTATGTTTTTAAATATATTTAAATTAAATAATTGATTGGTATTTATTTTTAGTAAGAATAGTTATCTTGTCATAATTTGTGGGTTTTTACCGTAATAATATTCTGTTTTCAATATAATTTTTAGGATATTCATTCTGTTTTTTTTAAATTAAATTTCATTAAAATATATTTTCATATTATAACCAATATAATATATTAATATTATAAAGTTTTTTTTCATAAATAATAGTGATGAAGAGTTTTATAATGTATATTGCTCACATATAGTGATTCTGAAAGGGAGGAGGCCAGGGAAACTAATATAATTAGTAGCTGTAAGTCAGGAATTTTTTCCTCAGTTTCTTAGCCACCCTATATTAGAGCAAATTATTTAGATTCTTGATTCAATTAAAAGGGAAAATTCATATCTATTGCTAATATATTTCACTTTTTAAAATTTCAGATAAATTTTCAGTATTAAACATAAAAAGGAGTTGCATGTATGTATAACTGCTTCATTCTAATATTTTCGTTTCTTTGCATATTTTAAATAATAATTATACATTTGCATTTCAGCAAAGTTCCTGCATTTCTAAATGTTGTTGATATTGCTGGTCTTGTAAAAGGTGCCAATGAAGGTCAAGGATTAGGAAATGCCTTTTTGTCCCATATTCGTGCCTGTGATGCAATTTTCCACCTTTGTCGTAAGTTAATATTGTAAATTTTCTGTAGTTAATTCTAACTAAATGACTGGTTTCATTATAAAAAGAAACTATTTTTAACACATATAAGTTTGATAAATGAAGTAATTTCTGAACTTTTTTTTAAATTGGGTTACCATGAAATCCTTAAAATATCACCACTTTCTATTCTGTTTCCTTCTATTGAAAAAGCTCATGAATTTGAGACAATATATGTTAAAAATACATAAATTTGATTTTGTTCTAGTATCTGGAAGCTTAGGGCATTAATATATCTGTCCCCTTGTCAACTTAAAAAAATTTCATTAGTTTAAAGGGATCTAATCAATATCACCCTATAAAGAAATGAAACACTTAAAATGAAAGTTTGTAGAAGAAAAAAATAGATTAAATTCAAGCATGAATAAAAGGTACATTTTTAAGTTAAAAATAATTCTAAATTTCAAATAATTTGAAGTTAGAGACCTGTTTAACAAGGACATATATTCTCGAGGGGAAAGAGGTAATTTTGTAAAGATTTTATATATACTTTATATATGTTGACATTTTATTACTTCATGTATTAGAGAAATTTTTCATAATTTGGCCATTAATTTTGTATATCTGAATTTGAGTAAATAAAATTTAAACATATGAAATTAATTACAATCTCCATTTTTTATGTATTGTTAATTTAAAATAAAACTGACCACCATGTATGTAATTTGATTATATTTAAATAATTCATTTAAAAACCTCCATTTTATTGCCATGCTCATTTATTTCATTATGTAAAAATTTAAAAGAAAAATCAATTGTTTGTTTATTAGCCAAATAGATTTTAACAGGTGGTTATTTTTGGAATTTGTTTATTTATTTAATATTAGGTTTTAAATGTTGTTGTTTTGTTACATTTTTTATAAATTGAACACTTCCTTTTAGATTTATTGTTTCTGTACTCAAATTTATCTGATCATGCATCGTTAAAAGAGGGGACATTTAACTTTCTAGCTTCTACTTTTAAAAACAAAATTATATCTTTATCATTCTAATATGTTATTTAAATGAAATTAACTTTGATAAAATATACTTTATTTAAAGAAAATGCTTATCAATTGTTCTGTTAAAATTAGAAATGGAATGTTAAATTTATATTTAACTTCATAGTGGCAAACTGGAAATTTTGATTTCCAAGTTTTTATTGTCAATTAAATTTTTATTCTGAAAGGATGCTATACCAAATCAGAAAATTCATTTGTCTATTACCTATTTGGAATCTTAAAAGAAAATTGTTCCACACATTTCTAGGTGTTTTAATTGTAAATTACAGTTCTGATAACTTTCAAACCTTTGAGATTATAAAAAAAAAAGATGAAAAAAAAAAGTGAAAAGTAATATCAATGACAAAAAAAATTTGTGGCATTTTCAATATAAATCAAAGCAAACTGGTACTAGGGACAACAGTCCCTATTACAGGTTTTAGTTGTAAAATATTTTGTATCCTATTGGCTAGCTTTTATCATTTTATATCCATTCACAGTTGACCTGAAACTGATATCCCATGAAGAATTTACATTCATTGTAATTAATATTGGTAACAGTCCATCTTAATTAAATATTTTATGCGGGACATTTTTTTTTTAAATTTTGAATCCTCTGAAGATTATATGAGCTGCATTGCTAAACCAAATTCTTTCAGTTATAAATTTATTTTTAATCACCAAAAAAAAAATAATAATAATAACTTTATGAAAACAATTTTTGCTTTACAACATAACTGAACTTATGAATGGTGAAAGTTTGTTTCAGAAAATTTTGAATTGCTTTGAAAATCCCAATTTGGAAATGGGGATTTTGATTTTGTTTTTCCTTTTATTTTCTCTGTCTAGTATCAAAATATGGTCTTTTACTTTATTTTTGCAAGTAAGCATAACGTTAGCATTGTTTGCGTTTTTAAGTATTTTTCATAAAGTTGGTAATATTTAAACTGTTAATAATAATAAAAGGAAATGCATTGTTGTTTTGATAAGTGATCAAAATGCAGTCACTAATCTAATTTTAATTGAATTTTAAAAGATATCATGTTTTTATAAGAAATTTAAAAGTGGATAGTTATGCATGTTGATTAGACAACATATTCCGACTACTGCAAACTTTTTTTTTTTTTTTTTATGTATCATTCTTAATGATCTCAAAAGGAGAATTCAAGAAAACTGCTGAATGTTTCAAGCATTTTGTATTTAAAAAAAAAAAAAAAAATTTTTTTTTTTTTTTTTTTTGAAGACATTTTCAAATTTTTATTTCATTATAAATTTTAAAAACATAGAAACATTAGTTTAAAATTTATCAAAACATTTTATCAAATTAATTATGGAACACCTATTATATAAATTTCAAAGCCCCAGTTTAATTTGCTTTTAGCATGCCATGTGAAATCGCCTGATTTATTTTTTAATATTTTTATTTTTGTTAATTTATTTGTTAGTTTTTTTTTTTTTTTTTTTTTTTTTTTAAAAGTATGACAGATATTGAATAACTTTTAAAAAAAAAGCAAAGTTAAAAATACTTTCAAATCTAATATTCCATTCACATTGGTCTCAAATGAAAATTAATGAGTGTGTCATGAAATATGCTTGTATTTTTGGCAAATTTATTAATTATTGAACTGTTTTAATTCATGCATTTATTTATATAGCAGGTTTATTATACATAAAATCATATAAATTTCTATGATCTCTAATTTTTATTGTTTGATTAAATTAAAAGAAATATACTCTCATTGCAGGAAATGTAAGAATTCAAAAGTATATGATGAATAAATTTCTATTATTTACAGTCAAATAGAAAGTTTTATTTAAAATTGAGAATAGAAATGAAGAAATTTACTTTTCTAGGGTGTTTCGAAGATGAAAATGTATCTCATGTAGAAGGTGACGTTAATCCCGTCCGAGATATTGATATTATTAATGAAGAATTAAGGTTAAAGGACGAAGAATATCTGGCTCAAATTGTTGACAAAATGGAAAGAACAGTCATTCGAGGTGGTGACAAAAAAGCTAAACCTGAATATGTATGTATTTCATGAATTAAAATTTTTTTCTAATAGAATCATAACAAAAAATATTTTAGTCACAACAATTTCATTGAGGAAAAAGATTAATTTATACAACTATGTTTAAAAGAATTTTGTATTATGGCTTATTAAGTTCTAAACAACATATAACTAATTGATTTTAATTTCTGTGAATATTCTGAATTTGTGTTATACATTGATGACTTAAATTAAAGAGTCAAAAACAAAAAAACTTTTTAGTATATAAATTAACAATTAATAATTGGAATTACTTGAGGGCACAGATAGACATATGAAATATATTGACTGATTTGCAGCTATATAAATAATGTGAGACAATAAAAAAGTCTTAGAATGGAAAAAGCTGTTTTCCATATGTCAAATATTAGATTTGGGGGGATTTTCTGTTAAGAACATACTTATTAAACTTTGAAAATGAAGTTATAACTATATATATGTTATTGTCTATAGATGAGATGCTTGATGGTTTTATGTGATAATTCTTACAAATATGAAGTGGAGTATTGGTAAAGTGACAGATTATGTTTAACTGTCACAAGCCTTCTTCAAGACATCTATTATATCCCACTATGTGGCATCATTTATATGATGTACAGTGTTATGATTTTTTACACTATGACTAATTTCAATATTTTCTCTTTCATAAATATAGAATTCACCAACAACAAACCATATGCATCAAATTTTTTTTTTTTTTTTTAAGATCCTCAATAATATGAAAAATGATTGTTGGGACTAGTTTTTATCTGTACTATTGTCATATATATGCAAAATTTAGAGTTAAACATCATTTTTTGGCTAAATTTTTCTGTATGTTGTTTAACTTTGGATACTTATGTATTAGATCTTCTTCATTCACAATTTACCAATAATGTGTAATGAACATACTTGTGAACTTGGGATTTTTTATATATTTATGTTTTTACTTACTTTTTGCTTGTTGTCAATATAAAACATACTATAAAAAAAAAAAAAGATTTTTTACTTGTGAGGTGTAAAAATAAATTCAGAGTTTTCAAAAATATTTGAGATTATTAAAATAATTTTCTGAAAGTTAACAGATAATTCAATTTAAATATACATATAAAAAGCCATTATATAACTATTAGTACAATGGCACAAGATCTCTTGAAATCTCAGAGACAAAGAACTAGGCAAAATATGTCATACCTACCAATAATTAAACCATGTTTTTGTATGCCTTCAAACTAGTATTTTTGGAAAGTTCAGATTTATTGGCAATGAAATGATCATACTATCTGGCTAATTCACAATAGATGATTATTTTATTCATGAATGAAAGTAAATTTGTTTATTATCCAATTCCAGTATGAAAACTAAATTATTATAATAATGAAGTTCTGGAGTGGTATCAGTATAAATGGAAGTACTTAACATATTGGAATGTGTAATCATGATTGCTCAACATTATTTTTGCTATTGTTCATTATATGAACAAACTTTTTGTTATTGCCAATTTAGTCTTTTTTAGGGCATGCTAATTTTTATTGTTATCATGGGATTTGTTGTAAAAAACTAAACAAAATAAATTGATTCCTATTTTCTCTTGATGTCAGTCTAATAGAAATATTTGAGGGGTTTCAGCAGAGCATGATTTTCCACAGCCAGTGTTAAAACAATGAAAAAAATTTATCTTGATATTTGCTGAATACTCTTGTGAGGAATATTTCAGTCATAATATATGTATGTATGATGAGTGGTATGTATACACTCTATTATCGTCAAGATATATTCAAAGCACTATGATCGTTACCATATTCTAAAAGCAAATATTACAAATATATTCTAAATCTTTTTTTTTTTTTTATGTGCATGAGTTTCATTGAAGTCCATATTTTTTTTTGTAGTCCATTAATACATTTATTATCATAAGGTTTTTCTAAAAAATATATCTAATCTTAATTTGTAGAAATCATTGTGTGTGTATCTATTGATTAGATTTTCAAGTTCTATTCATGTAAATCAGATTATTTATTCTTATTATTATTGTTAATTGTTCTTCATTTTTAAGTGATTTAACTTTTATTTGGAGAAAATTTTCTATTAAAGTTAAGATTTTTAAATTTTTTATTACTATTTATTGCTATTGTAATTTTTTAAATAATTATCTGTATTGCATTGTTCTAAAATTTCTGAACTAAATGTGTTTCAATCATAATGCATTCTTAAAATTTTTCAAAAGAAATAGTTGTTTTCAAATGAATTTCTTATTCATAATTTTACTACAGAGCTATAAAATTCATTTTTGTTTTCCAACAGGATATCTTATGCAAAGTAAAACACCTAGTTTGTGAAGAAAAAAGGCATGTGCGATTTGCTGATTGGAATGCTGCTGAGGTTAGATAAAGTAAATTTTAGCATGGCTATGATTTGTATTAATATATATTCATTTAATACTTGAATACTTGTTTTTCTTGTTTACTGCTTCTGGTTAAGTTGAACATTTTATTATAGATTAGTTATAATACATTTAGTAACTAGAACATTTTGCTATGCATTATTTTTTTTTTTTTTTTTTTGCTGTATATTTGTATTGTGTGTAAACCTGTACATTTTTATTGATTGATTTGTTTGTTTAATTATATGAAAGATTTTTTTGTTTTTATTATGCTTTAAACAAAATTTAAAAAAAACATGTTACTCAAGAAATTTTCATATTAATAATATGAGAACTTCTTGAGTAAATTTTTTTTTTCCCTTCCACATTTTATTTTCCTATAATTGCATATTTAATATAATACATACAAGTAATTTTATGTAATATATTTAGAAATGAAATGTAAATAATATTAATTTTGAATAATGTTTATTTTAACTTTTATCCAAAAAATCAGTACATTCTATACTTTAAAACAATTAAGTAAGTAATAATAAGTGAATAATATAATAAATGTGCTCTTTTGCAATATAAAATGAAATAAAAACATTCTTATGTTTTAATTTTTCAGATTGAAGTGTTAAATAAACATCTTTTCCTGACATCTAAACCTATGATATATTTAATCAATCTATCAGAAAAAGATTACATTAAAAAGAAAAATAAATGGTAAATATACCTTTTTCATATAGATTTTAATATACTATGATATCAATAACTATTATGTTGGTGGTTCACTTTATAACATTTAATAATATAAATTTACTTAATGTAGCTAAATTTAATATATGTATTAGTAAATGTTATCATATATACTAGAATATAAAATGCTCCTCCATTTTTCATATATATTCAGGAAAATAGTTCAGGGAATATTAATTAATTTTCACCATTTTAAATGTAAAAAAAATAAGTTAATCATTTCAATAAATACTGATCTTTTATTTTAAAATGTCATGTTTGGGTACTTCATATAAAATGGTATTATAAGGAGTTTTCAGTTTTATTTATTACAGTTCCATATCTATTACTAAGTCATTTACACAATATAGTGATACTTTTCTGTTAATTTTTGTAAATATCACAGGCTGTTTGCTTTTTTTTTTTTTTTATATATAATATATCGGTATTTCATTCTTATTAGCTTTAGTATTTATTATTAATGATCTGTCTGTCTTGATCCGATGAACTGTCTCATCATCAATGAATTTCTTTAAAAAAAAAAAATTGGTGATATCTAAATTTTGAGTTGTGGATATTTATCAGTTTATTGATTATCCTATGAAACCTATATTAATCAATGAAAGTAGGTTTTTATCTGTTCTAAGTGTCTTCAAAATTTTACAATCATTTCTTAATGCATACAATTCTTTTTTTCTTTTTTTTTATATTAATATCATCTGTTTCTTTTTTTTAAATAAAAATTTCACTTAAGGTGCTTTAAAGAGTTTAACAATGAAAGCCACTTTTGTTTGAAAAATTAGTGTACAGTAAATAGTGGAAGGTAAAAATTAAATCTTTTAAAGCATCTCTCCAAAAAGTTTTAAGTAAAAAAAAGCAATTAATGTCACAGGACAACAATCTAGATAAAATTTTCCATCAGATTAAAATAGCCATTTAATATTAATTTTGGGTTGCTGAAAATGAATATTGTAATGAAAATTCAAAATTGACCCCATCTTAATATATTTGTAGCTGAATGTTTTCATTATGAAACAATCTTTTAACAAATACATTTTCTTATTTATTCCATGTTATGGGTTGCTTGAATTGTTGCTTATGCATGCCAGATTTTTGTAAACTGGCTACATTGGCAGATGACACAGCTATAATTGCACAACACAAAACACCAAATTCTATCGTTGCTCTCATTAATAATTACATTTCTGCTCTAGAAAAATGGTTAACCACCTGGAAGATCAAAGTAAATCCTTCCAAAAGGCCATGCCTCATATTTACTAGGAAGTGGAACATTGGTTCCATTCTTAATGTCACTCTTTTTGACCAGCCTGTCCCCTGGGTTTCTGAATGCAAGTACCTGGTGTAAGGTGGTTTTAGATGCAAAATTGAATTTTAATTCCCATATTGTAAAAGCAACTGCTGCAAGCTTTAAGCTCAAATGCCTCATTGCTCTAAAGAACCGGCTAGCGATCAGGCACAAGCTTTTTGCTTTACTAGTCGATCCTTCGACCTTTTCTTTTATATAAATGTCCCATTTGAGCTTCCACCTTGATCACAAATCTAAAGAAGTTGCAAGTCTTTCAAAATAAGGAGATAGCTAGAATTGTTAGCAGTCCGTTATTTGTTCGAAGGAAACAAATTCACAGGGATCTTGGTCTCAATCCAATTATAGATTGTATATTCAAAATTTCCAAGTCTTTTCATTCTAAATGCCCTCAGATCTGCAATGAAGCGATTAAACAAATACCTGTTTCCCATCCAGGTGTAGCAAGCTCCAAGAAAGAGCCTTGTACCATATATGATACTGCCTGGGAATCTCTCCCAGCTTTCAAAAATGTGGGAATCTACTCACCATCACCAAGTGATTCTTACCCTGTGATGCTCTTAAGCTACACAAATCAATTCATGTGGTTATGCACTGCAATCTTAGGCTTTAATTTTTAATTGCTATAATGTGCAACCTTAGTTTAATCAACTGGCTATCTATTTTTTTAAATTTAAATAAATATTTTTTGGTTAACTTAAATTTTTAATTCTTAATTTTAATGTAACTTAACTGTCCTTACTTAACTTTTATTTTCTTAACTTAAGCTTATTTAATTTTAAATCAATAGTTTATCTTTAATGTTATAACTGCTCTGGTCTTAATTTTAATTCTTAGTATTTGTAATTTTATTTAAAAAATGTTAATAAAATGTTTGAGTTTGATACTTGAAATGTAATCACAGTCATTGCGCCATCTACTCTAAACCTGTATGATTATTTACTTTGTTCTGGTGTTAAAGGTTGTAACCTGTTTATCACTTTGTATTTGTAGCAAATTGTATTTTTGTCATGTTTTATGTTTTTTGCATCGTGTAACGGACACCTAATTGTGTTGGTAGCTTTTGCTTTGTTAATCTCCTGCTTTTAATTATTCTCAAGCAGATCTTTTGTTAATTTCTTTTAATTTTCATTAATATTCTTGTTCAATAATTTAATTAATTGTAAGATGTGGAGGTTTAGGTGTTCTTAAAACCACATTGGAACTCTGTAACCGGTACGCCCATGGCAGCTTATTTGTTGTATTGAAAGTTATTCAACAATTTTTTAAAAAATTTTCATAAGTTCATTTCATAGAGCCGGAGTGTCCGACTGGAATTACTGAATACAGCAGTACTGCCTTGAGACTTTTTTTAGATGAGTTCATGAACTATGAATAGTTACCATTGCAAAGGTTCATGTTCTTTTTTGAGAGCCATCATTAAGCCATGGATGTCAAAACAAAATTAAGGTTTTTTTGTTTTAATAAAGTAGAAATTGCTCATGAAGGTTGCAAAACGGATAACTTCCTGGAATAATTTCCACTCTCCAAGTCTCGATGCAGTTGACACAAGCTTAATCTTGGACAGTATTAGATCTCAAAGTTATTTAATTCTTAAGACAAAATGTGTTGTATGAGTAAAGCGTCATCATTATATTCAGCACCAAATGTAGAATACTGTAGATCATCACATTAAATTGATTCTTGATCTTCCTCTAGATCAGGGGTCTCCAAACTACAGCCCGCCAGTGTCATCAATCCGGCCCGTGACAGTGAATAGCTTATTGTTGCTGTAATAGGTTGGATAAAAAAACACAGAAGCATAATAACTCGGTTTTATTTAATTGCTAAGTAAAAGCTGAATGACAAGCTTAATATGCAGAAAATTTTAACTTAAGTATAACAACTAACAAATAATTGAAATGAATCCCACTAACATTGTAAACTAGTGAACATCCCGCGGTTACCCTCGGTAGGAATGTTGGGGTAAAGGGGGAAACATCGACATATGTATGTATGTCGATGTTTGAATGTATATCCTGAATCAAACGTATGATTTTTATCCTGAAAATCCCTCAGAAACATAAAATCTAAATTAACGCGAATGAAACCGTGGGGTATCCACTGGTAAAAATACTAATGCGATTTATGTAATTGTGATTTTTCACTGGCAATAGTTTGTAGTTGTGGATCAATTTTACTTGTACCAATTATTAAGAGAGATTTAAGATGCTCATAGGTTAACTTAGATCTGTAAACATTCTTTGTGTACTTCATTTTGGAGAATGTTTTCTCTCACAAGTAAGTAGTACCATAGATTAATTAATGATTTTTTAATTTTTCTGCCATTATAAATGATTTTTGCCCTTGGTACTTACTGGAGTAAACAGTATGGCCTTAAGGCTGGAAAGTTTGGAGACCCCTGCTCTAGGTCAATGAAAATTCATTTGGAGTTTCCATAATAGGAAACTCTTTGGAATTATGAATTAATCTCATAGTAGATGATATTCAGGTACTCTACTTTCAATTTTTTTTTTTCCTCGTGTTTCTCTGGGAAGAGGTTTGGGCGATGCAGAAATAACAGTCATTTACTTGATTATTTTGTCCCCTTCAAATCATAGGAATGGCAAATGACAATGCATCTTTTGCCTCACAGCCACTTGGAACAAGAACAGCATATATTTGCACAGGGCACAGGGTCTTGATTTCCAATTTTACATCTGAAAATAAAATGTCTTTTTCACTAAAGGAGTGGTAAGACATTTTGAGTTCAAATGTCACTTCTCTATGTATATAGCAGAATCATATATGCTGTATCAAACTCTAAAACATATAATGTGTTTAACTGAAATGCAAATTCACTAGAATCATTTATTTCTGACACAAAACATTGTGTACTACTATCACATTTTTATATTTTAAGCCAAGGCAGAAAGCAGTGCTGACAACCAGATGAACATAGTCTCCTGCAGATTAATTGATGCCAAAGGTTTTACTTGATAGTTATAAAGCTTTAAAAATATTGTTTTGGAAACCACATTTTTAAATCTTATTTTTCAGGTGTTTAATATATATTTTTCATATATATGTAATCTATATTTATACATTTCTTTTTATAAGCATTGCCATGTAATTTATAAATTTACATATTCTAATATTTAATTTTTTTCATGTGTCAAAAAACTGAGGGAAATAACTACATCTCCTAAACAAGAGTAAATTGCCAATTCTTACTATCACTTTTATATTCAACATCCTAAAATTAGTAAGAAATGATTATTTTCATGCTTAAGGAAATTTGTGTGTTGGATTAGTGTATTTAGTTTAAAAAAAGCCAACAGCTTTAAATTTTGTTAGCTATTCCGTAATAGTTTGATCATGCATGTGTTTATTTTATAAGTATTTATAAATTGTTGATTAAAATGCAAAATTTTAGAATTTTCATCTAAAAAAATGTTTTTTTTTTTTTTTTTTTTTTCCAATTTTTAATGTTTTTATTTATATCATTTTAATAGGTTACCAAAAATCAAAGAGTGGGTTGATGCCAACGACCCTAAAGCTTTAATAATACCTTTTAGTGGAGCATTTGAACTCAAAGTATCTGAAACGGAACCAGATGAGAGAGAAAAATTGTTAAAGGAAGTTGGAGCTAACAGGTATGTGTCATTTATTATTATATGTTATATAGCAGGTATATTCATATGCTTTTGTTATAGTTTCATGATCAGTTTGTTTCTTGTTAGTCTCGCTACAAACACAATTTTCATTTTAAAGTCATAACTTAGTTGTATTTAAAAAAAAAATTAACTTCTTATTGCTTTAAAAATAACTTCTAACTTATTTTCAATATTTTATATTTTTTTATATAAAATTGTCATGTAATCTTATTAATTTAATAAATATAATTCATTAGCATCAATACTACTAAAGTAAGAAAGCACATGTTTTAATAGCTTTTAATATTTTATATAGTTTTGTTGAAAAATTTAAAGATCCACATTTTTATTGTATATTATATATTAGTTCTGAAAAATATTTATTTTAAAATTGTTTCCATTGTTTTAGTTAAAAAATATATTTGATTTTAGGAACGTATTAGTGAGACCATTTTTAATTTATAATAAGTTAAATTCACATTTTTACATAGATTCATTAATTTTTTTTTATTAAGTTCAGGATGACTAAAGTTGTGAGATTTAATAGTTTGCTGCATTCTAATATAGTAGTTTTTTTTTTGTTTAGCAATTTAGAAAAGATTATTGTTACTGGTTACAAAGCACTCCAGCTTGCATACTTCTTCACCTCAGGAAAAGATGAAGTAAAAGCATGGACTATTCAAGTAAGTAGTGTGTTATTAAAATTTTACAACTTGTATCCTGTAAAATTACAATTATGAAATTATTGTGCGATAGTTTCTTTTCAATAAGAAGACAAGAAATGACAAATCAAAAGTTCATATGTTTATGCTAAAAATATCAATAATAAATCTGTAGATTATCAGAAAATACTTTCGATTGAACTCAAGATTATGGACAGCCTACCAATACTACATGTTACCACAAGGGATGTTCATTTAAAATTGACACTATGTAATAGATCTTATGATCCATTCTAGCAGGTTGGCCATTCAACCTGTAAAAGTCAGATAATTTGATAAAAAGTTTGTGGAAAACTGAGAAAATAAAGGAATTTTTTTGAAGAAAACAGGGAAAATTTATTTTAAATATGAAAAGTCTAGAGCCAAATAGAAGAAAAGTTGCTAAATTATGGAAATTCAGTGCTGTCACCATACATGCATATTTATGTATAAAAATATATATAATTGGGTGGGCCAGATTATTGCATGCTGAAATGTCAGTGTCATTTGTTTGATTATAGGGTTATAATACTAGACTCCAAATTCCTGGCTGCAATCACATAAATTTTGCGATTCTTTTTCCCTCTGTGTATTCTGCATTATAGGTGAAATAAGATGAGCTTAAGCCATCATTTTGGTAAATCGGATGCATTTTTATTCATTAATTTTTTAATAAGGAGCAGTTTTCTTTGCATATAAAAACAGGTTAAGGAAAAAGCTTTCTTTTCACTTTTGTAGCTTTCTTTGATATGGATTTTTACGTAGGATTTCTATGAATTTTAATTGTCAATGTATTTTTAGTTATGCATTGCTTACATTTTAATGTAGCAAGTTTTGTTTGTTTGAAATTTTCTACATCGACACCCTTTTTATAACTACTAAATATTTAAGAAAACTAAATTTCCTTGTAAATTGTATTGTCTAACCCAATAGATCCAGACTTCATCCTCAACCTCAAATTATTTCATATCTTTAATAAGTTGTGCTATGACTAAATGCATGACTTTGTACTTTATGGTTGAATGATGTAATATTTTTTATTAAATTATGTAAAAATACAGTTAAATCTTGATTTTACCTTCACTTATCCTACTTTAAACAAAGAGTTTCACAAGATCAGTACATGATGGAATAATTAAAACACATCAGTGTTAAGGATGCTGCTTAATGAGTTTCAAGAACCTGTTGAGCTTGCCACAAATGAAAATATGGAAATGGAAGGCAGCGATGAATAAGAGAATTTTTGTTTTATGATTTTCTGTAAGATCATCAAATTTTGTTAAATTTTTTATTTGTTACAAGATTTTAAACATAAATGTTATTGCTTACTAATGTAGTATAATTTTCTTATTAGTAGGGTTTTTAAAAGAGTTTATGTGGTGTCCTTTATTTATGTGATTGATCTGGAATTTTCCTGAATTTCACCTGGAAAAGTTACAGTATTTGACTTTGTCTGTCTAATAATGCTGTTATTTCAGCATTGTGTGACCTCTTGTACACAATGCTATCAAAATAAAAAGTTTAACTGAATATGCAAATATATCAATTGGAATGCAAGTCAATGGAGATGTGTACTCATTACTAATGAATCCAGATTTTGTTGTTTATAAATTGACTCATGAAAATTATTGGTCTGGTGGAGCTAAAAACTCACTGTTATCCCACACATATTCAAAAAGTTCTTTGTGCTTGTGTTTGCCTGTATCTGTTTGGTTGACTATGATAACCTGTGTATTTCAAAAGGTACTGGTACTTCTCAGTTATATAAAGACAGCATTCCTGAACCAATTATTCATCCTTATGCTGAAATAGTTTATAATTCTTTTATCCAATGTGATGATGAAGATGGACCACTCAGAGTTTGAGTTATGGATAATTATTTTTATGAGGAAATTATTGTTCTGATGAGTTAGGCAACTTATTATTCTTCAGACTTTGAACCCTATTGAGCATATTTGGTATACTTTAGATGACACAAGTGATCTCTGTGAAAAATGTAAATGGTCTGTAGAAAATTATTTACATTGTGCTTTGGCAACGAAAAGTTACTTTCAGAATTCTCCCTTTTTAATGTGTTGTTGGCCAAAGACCAGTTTTATTATTTCTTGTTTAAGCTAGATTCAAATGAAATAAACCCATAATGAGTGAATAAAAATAAACAAATATTCAGCATCCCTTTAACAATACAAAAGATAATATTGCTAAGCATAATGGTAATACTTCACACCATCACAAATTGGTCGGTGAATCGGTTTTCACTGTCGTCTTCAAATTGCCTTAACCTAGCATTGCGCTTTACTGCTAACTAATTAATAAATGTCATCGTTTTGAGCATGGAGCCGGTTGTCGGGTTTGTATAGCTGTTGAAGGTGAACTCATTCCATTTTAAATCTAATCATATATTTAATTTGAACACTGTGTTTTATGACAGAAAATAAATAAAAAGCTTATTGTTTTTCTTTTTAAGACAAATTTATGAAGCACTGTTTGATTAATAATTTTGAAATTTTCATTAAATTCCAATGATTAGAATTTCATAATTACAAATTATCTGTATTTTACTTAATTTTTGGAAACTAGTGTATTTCTTTTAAATGTCATATAAATGTTATTGTTTCAATAGTATTTATTACTTAGGGATATATTCATTAATATGTATTCTAATTTTTTTTTTTTTTTTTTTCCTTCTAATGTGCAGAAAGGTACTAAAGCACCTCAAGCTGCTGGTAGAATCCATACAGATTTTGAAAAGGGATTTATTATGGCTGAAGTTATGAAATTTGATGATTTTAAAGAGGAAGGATCTGAAGCAGCTTTAAAAAGTATTTGATATGAATTTTTGAACTTTTTATTTCATTCCATTGACACTTAAAATGCATACTCAGATATGCCATTGCTTCTGATTTACTAATTTGGCTTTAAGAAATCAAAAAGAAATTCCATAAACTATATAAATTGTAGATTTCTATTCATTGTTTAAAAGCTATATAAGTATGACTGTCTTCAACTGTCATTTGTATTGATTGATTAATATTTTTTTTTTTATTTTAGATAATTGATTTTATAGGGATGTATTTTTATGTATTATAATTTGGACAAATAAAAGTTTTCTATTAATAAATGTACAATTAACATACATTTTTTCTTATCATTTTTACTACTTTTCTTTTTAAAATTAAATATTTAATAATTGTATTCAAGTTGGAGTGAGATTTTTGATGTTCAAAAGTTAGTGAAAAACCTATATATAAATTTATAATAAGTCATTAGAGATTCCATACGGTTTATATTACGTTTATTTGTTCTATAAATGTGTAGCTTAATAAAATAACTTTTGTAATGTGGGAATATGCTGATTTTAATTTTTTGTTTTGTAGGCAGCTGGAAAATATCGTCAACAAGGAAGAAATTATGTTGTTGAAGATGGAGATATAATATTTTTTAAATTTAATGCAGGAGCTGGCTTGCAAGCAAAGAAAAAATAGCTTGATTGTAATTCAATTCTATAATAAATAAATAAAAAAAAAATATTTAAAAATGTGTATTTTTTATAAGGTATGTATTTCACATTTGGTAATATGTACATTTTAAAACTTTTAATTTATTAACCTTTTACTAGTTAAAAGGTTTAATTCGTAGAACTTAATTTTGGTTATTTAATATGACATATTTAATTCAGATAGCTATTTTACAGTGTGAATTTTAAACACAGAAATAGAATGAAAATGATATAACATTAAAAATAATACTTTTTCTAAATTAAATATAAAAGTTGTATTATTTCTTTTGGAATAATATGAGCTCTCATTATATAAGTTGATAAAGTGTATGAAGCTGGTGATATATGCATTCTAATATGAAAGTAATTTTTATTAAAATCCATGCAGAATTTGCATCAGGGTAGATAAATTATTTATAATTGAACGAATATAAAATTAACTAATGGTTATATCAATATGGCATGTTTAAACAAGTTTTTTGTTAACTTATCTATCAAAATTTTTTGAATATAAAAAATAATTAAAAAGGATGTATAACATGTGTTATAAACATATTTGCATTGAAATCAATTGTTATATAAATTGTAGGTATACATATCAGATATTACTATAATTGTTTGCAACTTAAAATCGAGAATTTATCATTGCTGAATATTTAATGAATTTATATTTCCAAGATTGAAAATCCTGCTCCTTTTATAAAAATAACTTAATTGTGTATTTGGTTTAAAAGGACAGGAATGATTGAGGTTGCCATTGAAATTTCCTGTAAATTAGACATTTCCCACTGCCATCACTTTTCTGTAAAAGTTCGACATAAAATTTGAAATCAACCTCATAACCACTACCTACAAAAATTGTAGGAACGTTTTAAACATTTTAGAGCACAATTACCCCGATAAAGGGTTTTCAGTTATTTCCTTTAATTATTTACATAAAAATTATTCCAGGATACATTTGCTTGTTAGTCGCTCTCACTTAAGCAATAAAATTTTGTTATTGATATAAAGAACTACATATCCACTGCTTTTGTGTATATTAATTACAATTTTACATAGTTATATAACGAATTTAAATATGTTTAAAAAAAAAATCTATAAGAATATTAAGTAAAAATAATACAATTTTCTTCATATAATCTAAAATTAAAAATTATCTTGCTTCAAAATTTGGTTATTTGTAATCATTACTCCAACATCTTATTTAGTTATTGAAACTAATTTTAATCATCATGGAACATAATATTTTATCTCTTTTTTATAAAATATAATCAATAATACTTTACTTAGTGATATTTTTTTCTTCCCCATTTTCAGCTAAATTAAAATTCTAAGATGGAACATATATTGATCAGATTTCTGTTTCAAATTTAGTGTAAAAAAAAAAACTGAAATTAAAGTATGGACAATCTATTTAATATAAACTGATACATGTAGGGTAGAATTTGAATATTCTTTGCTTATATAAAAATGTCAGAATCATCAAGTCACTTAACACCATAATTTAAAAAAAATTAAATTTAATGAATTTTTACCCATTAATTAGTTAGAATGAACATTACATCTTCTAGAAATAAATTTAAATCTAGATACAATTATTATTAATTTGTTATGTAAATTGTATATGTGCATGTTGATTAATAACACTAAGAAAATAACATACATTAAGCAATAACTTTATTAATCAAATATAAGTCAGTATAAACATTATGTTTATAAACAACCCAATTACTTTTTATGAATATGATTGTATGTACAAAGATGAAGACATTAATAGTCTTCTGTACAATAAATTCAATATGCTATATACATAGATTTTTCTCCTCTTTTATAACCATTTTTACAATTAATGCAATGACTTTTATGTAAAGTTTACTGATTTTGAAAAAAAAAAAAAAAGTCATTTAACAATTATAAAAACACTAAAATGAAACTGATATCAAACAAGTATTACATAAATATTGTAATTAATGATCTATCTAAATATCCTATTATTCTTAAACCTCTTATTTGTAAAATTGCACTTATATCTGAGAAATTAAGAATTAAAACTCTATTTTTTAAAAATTAAATTAATATTCATTAGGATTACTAACGACATATATAAAGTAAAGGTTTTTGAAATGAAAATTGTTCAATCAATATAATTTTTTTTTATATATCAACTGGGTAGATAAGACAAATATTTATACTATCAGAAAATAAGTATATTTCTATAAGATACTCCATTTTAAAAATAGTAAAACTTTAGTGTTCATGACAAACTATTGTAAATATTTTTTCTAACAATAAGAGTTTCCAACGTTTACACATTTTAATTTATTAAAAGTATTTGAACATTTTTATCACAATTATATTTTTTAATTTGTTTGCCTTTGTCATTTACAATAATTTGAGATATATGTAAGTACTAGATTAATCATTCCATGTCAAAAATTTTTGAGAAAATTTTAAGTAAAAAGAACTGTCTTGATAAGCTCAGATTTCTTAGAAGTTAATATAATACAATAATTGATAACAATTATATATTACAATTGATTTTAATATTAGTAATTTAGGAATACAGAAAAAGCTATTGTCAACAAATATGTTATGTATTTTTAACTGAATAATTTTTTTTTTTTAAAAAATTACGATACATATTAATATATAATATAATCCTAATCCAATTTTTTTTTTTTATTACAAAAATTTTCAGAAATTTCATTATTTAAACAAAATACTTTAGTATAATAATTTATTTAAACTACACGATTTGAAAGATGAAGAAAATTTATTCTAAATAAATGAGAAGATTATAACAGTGCACTAAATTGGTATATTTTTTTTAAGTCAAATTATTTGCATTTATTCCTTGTTTACGGAAACTTTAAAAAGAAATTAGTACAAGAACATTTACTTTTTACACAAAATTTGCTAGCATTTTGAAAAGATGACTGGTTCTTTCCTTAATTAAAATATAAAATACAATAGACAGATACAAATTCAATAATATTGATCAAACTTTTTTAAAAAAATTCCGTTTTATTATCTATTGCAAACAATGACAATGCAAAATGTACAAAAATAGGAATATAAAAAAAAGAAAAGAGGAAGAATAGTAATGACAAATCATGTCATGATCAATAATTTTTTATAACAATTGTGTAATTTAGCACAATTTACTAACTTATATAATGTTGAATTTAAATGTATATAAATACATTTAAATTATCTCAAACAAACTCAATTTCATAAAAAAAAAAAAAGTATTTTAATGCAAAGCTGCAACATAATTCTTAAAGTAAATTAGATTTTAAAAATTAATAAATTTATTAGATCCACATATCTATTTATTATACATAATATTTGCTATACTGATAGTCCTATTATTTATTGGTCCATATAAAGAAGTTTTGGAACAGTCGCATCACAGTACACATGCTTTAAAAGAAGCAATTTGTTTGTCTCTGTTCTCAAAACTTCTACCGTAATATTAGTTGTATAATTTTACATAACAATTCTAAATCGATATGTCAAATATCAAACAATGTTATTTGTACAAGTAATTAAAAATCTTTAAAATATGATTTTGCAATTGCATAGTTTGTACTAAAAAATTAACAGAGAACAACAGTCCAGAATTTAAAACAAAAGTGCTTAAATATTTTGTGAACTTTCTACAACATTTTCATTGATGGAGAGATCGTTATCAGGATCCATGTCGACACTCATAGATAAGTCGCAACTATCAGGAGTTATATCATCAGTTATTTCACCTTCGCTTTTAACATCAGCTGATAAAGCCTTTTTAGTGAGATGAGTTTTTAAATGCTTCGACAAATGATCACTCCTCATGAATCTCTTAAGACATTCTGCACATTGAAATCTTTTCTCTCCTATATATAAAGAAATTAAAAAAAAACAAAAAAACTATTAGTTTATTAGTAATAAATAATGAGAGATCTATTCATGGACTGGACTGTGTATATCATACAATATAAAATAATTTTGTACATAGTTAACTAGATTTTTAAATACTTCTTTGACGTATATATTTAATTAAAAGAAGTATTATTCAAATAGTATTACTCAAGAAGTATTATTAAAAAATATTATTCATATAAAATATCAATCATTATATTCCTGCTACTGGATATATATATATATTCATACATTTTATTTTTTATTTAATTTCATAACAAAACTTAATTTTAATAATATATATACATATGAAAGAAAACATAATTTCAATCATTTATGGAAGAAGTCTTTAAAAAAAAACAAGACAATTGTCATATTCAGAACAATGATTTGAATAATAGTAAGAGCTCTGTTTTTGCTATAGTATATCTTTAAATTCAAATTTACGAAATTGCAATATTATTATGTATGTTACTTACATATTATATTATGAATATAAGCAATATTAGACATGAATCAATAATTTTTAAGTTGACAGTAAAAAAAAGTATAAGCTAACACAAAAAATAAAAATATACTAATTAAAATATTAATCATGTAATTATACTCCGTATATACAGAGTGGGTAAAATATTTGGGTCGGAAAGAATATTTTTAATAGAAAAAGACGCATGGTTAAAAAGAAGATTTCAATTTTCCCCCCTTCTCTGTAATAATATTTGGGCAAATACTTCTATAATTTCAAATATGCTGCTTTAGTAACATACAGGATATGATACCTCTATTCTAAATTGTATCAGGGGAACTAATTCATTCTCATTCTGTGACGTTGATTTTATTATTCTGTTGTTGTAGCTATGAAACAAAATATTTATAATTGTGATGTGTGATATGCTTATCACACATAATGCTACAAGCAATTTGTAAAGTCTATTTTCTTTAGATTAAAAAAAAACCTAAAATTTTTTTTTCACCTACAAAAATTACATGTACTAACAATTTTTTCTCCCAAAACATCTAGACTTTTCACTCAAACTACATCAAATTATAATTGTGTGTTATTTCTTAAGCAAATATTTTTTTCCCCCTACCTGTGTGTGTGTTCTTCTGTGTCGCTGTAATTCATCAGATCTTGTGAATCTTTTACCACAAAACATCCAACTGCAAACAAATGGTCTTTCTCCAGTATGCCAACGCAAGTGAGCTCTTAAATGAGAAGTCTTTCCATAAACTTTATTGCATCCTGGAACATGGCAGATATGTTGCTTCTTTTTGGATTCACTGTTCCTAAAAAGATTTCGGCTGTAAAAAAACATTTCAACTCGACATTGTTATTAATGTATTTTGACTAATATCTTAAAATTAAAACACACAATCAAAAAAAAAAACATGTTATATATGTAGCAGATAAATACTTACAATTATACATAGATAAACATTTTTAAAAAATAAAATAATCACTTAATATTTACAAAAAGGACTTTTATTCTGTTTATGTAAAAGAAGAAATTTGCCTTTCTTAATAGAGGCAATACTATATTATATTGTTAGAAATTATTATTTATTAAGGTTAGAAAAAACTTTATCTCCTTTCACTGTTACTTTTAAAAAGAAAATATTTAATATATACATCTTAGAATAAAATAGCTTTTTACTTTATATTTTATTAGATATTAAAATATATTATGTTTCAGACTCATAATTAAATGTTTTAATATTTTATGATTAATACAAAGCAAATAAAGTTATTAGATCAACTTAAAGGTTATTTTTATTTTCCCTATATCAATAATCAGATTTTAAAATACTTATCCTAATATAAATTTAGCAATGTAGGGTCATTATTTGCTTAATAAAACACTGTGCCATTTCTCAATAATGAAAAAAGAAAAATTAAATTCTTTTTCTCATAAAATAAAATTAGCAGCAATAACCCAAATTTGATAGATCAAGATTTTAATGCAAAAAAAAAATTCTAAACTTATAAGTATGGGGATAAAGAAGAAACATCTATGTAAGGAATCATTTTAGTTGTTAAATTTCTTTTTATTTGCTGATCAGTAACTCTGTGTGAATCAGGTCCTTCCTCAAAATTTCACTCTTCCATTAGGATAAGATTTATTAAACTGCTCTAATTTATTTGAAATTATTAGTGATACATTCAATCCATCTAGATAATTATCTCTGTTATAAGTCTGGTAATAACTAACTTACTATAACAAAAGTTAAAGTATATATGGTCATATAACAAGTATTATCAATTAATTTCCCTGTGATTAATTTTTGTATAATTAATTATACTATTTTATGCCGTACATTTAATTATATTGTTCCTAAATTATTTATGTAATTCACTATTGCATTATTTCTGTCAATAACCATCCGAATTTACAGCATATAAAATTTATTACAAAAATAATTAGTTTTTATGCATTGGAAAAAACTTTTAAAGTTGTATATAAAAATAGGTCTATTAATTTAAGCAACAGAAATAATAATTTTTTTCTTTTGAAAAGATTGTTTAATTACTGACAGTGTTTCTGAAACCAATGAATTAACAACCAGGGAGATTGTGAATGTGGCACAATTTTCTATAATTACAGAAGTAACAAATCAGGATACGTTTCTATTAATTGGACCTATTTTTAGTCAGTTATAAAAAATATGGAAATCATAGCCAAAGGTAATGGCATAATCATGAAGAGAATGAGATATTGTATAGTATTACAGCAAAATAACAGAAATTATACAATATCATTAATGAAAAAATATATTTTTGAATAACAATAACAAAAAAAATACCAAATAGAAATTAAATTATAATGTTATGTAGGTAATATCAATAAAATAAATATACACAGCATGAATGAAATTATTAAATTTATTTCAGATTTCATTATCCTATTTTCAATTTGGATATGTGACATCACATGAATCTTAAGCATGGGTAAGTAAATATTTTTAGTTTGGTTTGTGCTCTACAGTCATTTTGTACGCATTTTAAGGTTAATTAGACTGGGTTCTACAGTTTAATATGGATTCTGAACATGAAGTCTGTGGTACCAAAGGCCAGAATGCTAACCAATTGGCCAGAATATTTTTAGAGAAAAGATAAATTCTCAGAATTGCATAATATAAAATTTTTGAAATAAGTGGCCTCAAATTTTCAAAATGCAATCATGCTTGGTTTAGTGGCAGTTATAAGTTTATTTTATTCTAAGTAAAAGTTATTTTAAGAATTTATTTCAATTCCTCATGTAGTTCAATGTACAAAATCAATGTTAGTAAATACTTAATTTTAAAAAAATAAAAATTCAGTATGGAAAACAATACAAAAAAGTACAATTGGTAAAATCAGGCATATTTTTTTAACTATATATGTAGAGTAACACCATTGTAAGTATTGAGTAAAAAAAAAAAAAATTAATAATTATTTTAATTAAAAAGTTTATTAACTAGATAATGCAAATGAATATGAAGAAAGAAGTACTTATTATCTTAGTTTTAAAAAAAACAAAGAAAAGTAATTTATATTTAGGATACTTAAAGGAAAATTTTGTGAATTTTCTCTTAATTTCTAAATTTCAAGCAGGAAATTGGAGATCTTCCAGTAAATACAGAAGTATTAGTATCTAAACTTATAAATTAGAGTAAAATAAGGCTGTTCACTAATCAAGACTTTTAATTTTAGTTGTTAAGAAATTTAACTACCAGAATTAGTATCTATGGGTTAAAAAATTAGGAATGGTGTACAATTATTTTTCTCTTCTTTTGCAGTCTTACCTTCCATCTGAATCTCTGCAATTAGGGCAAGTGCAAGCAACTCTTCTCATCCTTCTCCCAGCACTGATATCAGAATTAGAAGAAGGCGACTCTGTTGACGTTGATGTAGTTGAAGTAGCTGCCTGATTTTGTGAAGCTGAAGTCGGTTGTTGTGATGAATTCACTGTTCCAACCGTGGGATTTGTGGCTGTTGCGACAACTTGCCATTTTGAAGGGTCATTTGGATCTTGTTGTAATTGTTGAGCTGAAATGTATAATATTATATATATTATAATATATGAATTTGCTTTTATAAAAAAATAAAATTCTAAAGATTTCAAAACAGTTATCTTTAAATTAAAATGCCTATATAATCACAAATAGTAAATTTTGTAGACAATGACCATTTTAAAGGTTCAAAGCATATATTCCAGAAAATTTACATAAAAATGTTAAAAAAAAAAAAAAAAAGTATAATAAACTCTGCTAAAATATTTTATTCTATTATGCGTTTTTATAAAATAAATTGCCAGCTTAAAATATATTTTTTTTCTTAACTCACAGACGTAAAAATCTTGTCAATTTTTTAATTTGTTTCCTAAGAATAATAAAAAAAGGAAAGGCAGGATATCGTAAATAAATTTTTAATTTCTATCAATAATTCTTCAGCTCCAATACTACTGTTTCATTAAGTCTAATATATATAATACATGAAGAGTAGAATAAAATTTAACTTAGCATTTTATCTATCTCAAAGTTCTAAGCTGCAAATTTAAAAGTGAATTTTATGTTTTGAATACCCTGGAAATAATGAATGAGAATTGTGATGTAAAAATTGATGGAGTGATTTAACGTTTTCAAAAATTAAAATAAGAGAAAACTTCCACAGTGTGGAGAATATATGAAAATTGTAAGCAATAAGAAGTTTTTATAATAAAAATGAGTTTGAAAATTGCAGGTTATAAAAAATATTAGCAAAGAAATGTTTCTGAGACACATTTTTGAAAAAAATTTTTTGTTGCTGTTTAAAAGTAGTTATAATAGATGGAATTAAATCTGAACAGTTGATAAATGTAGATATTGTGATGTATTCTCCAGGATGCGAGTCTATTGATAGTGAAGTAAAATCCTTTTCGTTTATCAAATATATTTATTTATGGCGAGTTATGAATATGTTTATATCAAGAAAATCAAATTGATACACACAACACTGTCAAAATATTTTCACATAGATAATGGTGAAAAAAATTAATACATTATCAAAATTGTTATAAGTAAATTTGTTAGCAAGAAAAAAAATGCTAGATAACATACTTATAATTTGAGTGCCTGGATGAACCGTTTGAATGGGGCTTAGAGGTGGCATCTGTTGTTGATGATTTGTTGCAGATGGAACAGTATTTGCTGCTATAACATTAGCCCCTAAGCCCAGGCTCTGTAAAGTCTGAGCATTAGCAATAATTTGCTGTGCTTGCCCTCCCTGAACTTGGACCCCTTGTAATCCATTTATAGGTAAACCTTGTACTTGTATTACATTAGCAGGCCTGAGTCCAGCAAGGTTTTGGACACTGATTGGTGAATTTTGCCACCAAGCTCCTCCTCCTCCACCAGTAATTATCTGACTAACTTGACCCTGAACAACCTGACCATTTGGTAGTTGAAAACTGGTTAACTGCATTGGCTGCTGCTGCTGTTGTTGCTGCTGTTGTTGTTGTTGCTGCTGTGCGCCATTAGCTGAAGAAGCAGCAGTGGTGGCTGTAACAGCTTGTCCTTGACTGGCATTAGTAACCTCCGAAGAAGAGTTGACAGAAGTTCCACTCGATGTAGTCCACGTAGTAGAAGTAGCAGCTTGAGAGTTAGCTTGGGACATATGAACAGGAGTAGCAACTTGTAACTGTTGAACTTGACCTTGTTGACCAGCAAGCTAAATTTAAAATTTCATTAGAATAATATGATTAAATACCATTTCAGACTATTCATTACACATTATAACATATAACATTTCAAATCAACACCATACACATACACAAAAAATGCAATATTGTAATGAAGAAAATGAACTATAACCTACAGTGAAGTCCTAACCATGCAAGATAGCAAAGTGCAAAGAGACATAAATGTTTTATTTATTTATATTTTTTTATTGTATAAAAACTAAGATTTTTGTTTTTATTTGATAAAATAATAGAAAAATGTCTAGCTAGTTAGTAAGAATTATAATAGTATTAGTTATTTAATTAAAATAAGTTATATCTTTGAATAATAAGTATATGTCTTTGAATTTTGTATTCAAAATGAAATCAAAATCAAAATAGCAAAAAATCCATATAAAAATATAGTAATATAGTTATAATATCTTGAAGCAAAGGTGATTGTGGAACATCTGAAATTTTCAGAGTTAAATGTCAAAATTTTCTGAAATTTGCGTGACAAATTAGAACCACCTTTTTTGCTATCCAATAAATATAAATCTGAAAGAAAATGTCACACTTAATGTTGTTTTCTACCACAACCTCAGGGCAATGATTCTCAAAAGGAAAACTAAATAATAAGCAATTTGTTTTATAAAATATAAAAATTTATAAATAATACATGCCCAGCAATTGCAAAAAATATATATTTATAATAATGTAATGTAATAATATATATGTTTGCGAGTTTTCTTTTCTCATAATTTAGATTTTTAAAAGAATAAAATTAAACACACAATTGTCATTGAACTCAATTTTTATCTTTAGAATTCGTTTGACTTCAGGTCACATAAGCATAATAAAAAATGAAATGGCAGATTCTTTAGCAAAAATCCATGCCAGACAATATTCTTCAAGTAGATTTCTCCTGAAAATATCATTTATCATTAAAAAAAAAATTTAAACATTTAAAAAACACGGATGAACAATGATCAAGAGAAAAAAGTGTTCAGATCCGATTAATTCAAATAGTATTACAGCAACTCATTGACTTTTCTCAATCAATCAAAAGGAATACTAATGTGTCCAAAAAGTAAGACCAATTTTCAATTTAAACTTTACTTATGAAATTTCAATTTTTTAGGTTGCTGGTACTGTCCTTGACATCAAAATATTCATTAGTGCTTGAGTTATGTTTGACTTTATGAGATGCTAAAACTGATTCTGCCGATTTTTGAAATGTTTGAATTAATTGAGCAAAAGAACTTGCATTCAATTTTGTTTGCGGAAACATGTAGAATGTTGTAGAAGGCATTCAGTGAGCATTCCTGTATCAGAAAGAAATCTTTAGAAGTGGTATAAACAGTTCAAAGAAGGCAGAGAACGCGTTGAAGGCGAAGAGCCCTCTGGTCGACCATTAACCTTAACTGACGACTCATGTCCAAAAAAATTAAAGATTTGGCGCTTGCAAACCATCGATTTACAATTAGAGACTTTGCTGATGATGTTGGAGTTTCAAAAGAATCTGTCAAATCCATTTTGGGCCTCAAACGCATCAAATCTCGATTGGTACTGTAAACACTGAATGCACCAGCTCACATTGCATTGGTTCTTTGTGACTTTTTCGCCAAAAATGAAGATCATATCGTTTCATTCATGCCATGCGGCTTCTGGCTATTCCCTAAACTCAAAAGACCACTCCGGGTGAATTGCTGACCACTTTGAAGGCCATCCCTGCTGATGACTTTTTGCATCAATTGAGAATGGAAAAAAAGTTGGCATAAGTGCATTGTGTCCGGAGTACTTTGAAGGCAATAAAATAAATTTAGAAGAATAAATGAGGAGTTTTTGAAAAAAGAAATAATAATTGGTGTTACTTTTTAGGCATAGTAGTCAATTATTTTTCAATACTTTTTTTTTTATTCACTACTTTTGGAAAAGGTCAAACTTTGCTTATTCTTATTACCTTATTTCTTCTTAAAAGCAATTGGATAGATTGAGATAAAATTAGCATAAAATCCAAAGCAAGAAATTTAGCTCAAGCCAAGTAACTCAGTTTAAGATATAAATTATGAATAAAAACTAATTTACAACATAATTTTTTTAATCTTATTGATTTACTTCAAAAGATTTAAGATTGGAAAAGGAGGAATTTAAATTAACATAACCAAAAAGCCTTTTTTCAACTAATTTCTCCAACAATATTTGTTAAAATGAATATAATTGTAAAGTTTGGAACAATCACACTAGAAAACAACTATAGTTAAGTAGGCACAATTAGGTACCATTTTATACTATCTCAGTTAAATCAATATTATAAAAAGCCTGTTTACAATAATAGAAAACAAAAAAGGGAAAATTGATATTGTAGGGGGAGTTTGGGTTATTCTAAGTTAATATTTTGTTTTTAAAGTCTAATGTCAAATAGCAGCATAGCCATTAAGAAGCACTGGTTAAGATGACATATATCCAAGAGAAAATATTTTCAAAAATGGTTCATTAGCAGATAGTTTACAAATTGAAGACAATGAATTTCAATTTTCCCTGATAAATTATCACTTGCATGTTTTACAATAACAAGTGGCAGGTTAATGTGTTTTTTTATGACAAAGTAGGGAGGGGAAATGAGTTATAAATAACAAATTATATAAAAGTGATTGAAAAAAAAGTAGACTTCAATCACTGCGATTCTAGTACTGGCTTTATATTTCACATATTATTCTGTTGTAGGAACAATGATATATTATATATATATATATAGCCTCTCAATTTGTTTCGAGAACTCTTAAAACCAGTTGTAAAGCAATGAAGAAAAATATTTTAAACATTGATGCTTCTCTTTATGTGTCTGTTTCATTGAGACAAACATATGAATATCAGAGTAATATGTTGCAAGATGATTAGATAATCAGCAAGAGTATAAATAAAAAACTATTTCTCCTTACTTCTACATAAATAAAAATAAATGGACCAGTCCCCTTACTTTTAATTTAACTCTTCAGTAAACAATTATTATAAGGAATATCACAATTACAAATTAGTAAATCAAAACCACAAAAAAAATAAATATGTAGTAATCCAAAACAATTTCTTACCTGAGCAAGTGGACCCATTTGCGAAGCAAGCTGAGATAACATATGAGCTGGAACATTCAATGTGATAGGTTGCGCTTGTGACTGTAAAACATTAGCTCCTGGAACACCTTGCATGGTTTGAATGGGAACATGTATAGTCTGTAACATAGTATGTCCATTCGCAGTGGATATAGGCACTTGAACAGGGATAGTTTGCTGAATGGGCATTGGTAATTGAAGGGCTTGAACCACATTTCCTTGGCGAATGGTGACATTCTGCCCACCGATTTGTGCAACAGCTCCAGTCATTCCTTGAAGCACTGCCTGTGTTCCATTTTGGACGGATGTGGGTACTGGAACACCTTGCGCTCTAAGAAAAGCCTGGCCTGTTGGGGCTTGAATGATTTGATTGCCGGATATCTGGAAAGTTTGTGGCATTGCAGGGATGTATATAGCATCCTGGCCGTCAATTTGAATATTTTGAATTTGTTGGGCAGGTATGACATTGTAGGTGATGTTGCCAGGGTTTCCCGCCACCAGCTGGGTACCTTGCTGAAAAACTTGGCCGGTGACGGACGCCACATTTTGAGCTGTGGCTACGGTGGGAATGCTTTTAAGTGCAGCCACGTTGCCCGAGACATGGACATTTCCGGCCGCGGCTGTCTGTTGATTGACACCCGTGACCTGAGTGACTGTTCCGTCTGGATTCAGGACTCCGACTGTTTGTGGCTGGAAAGGGACTAGGTGAGCTCCGGTGGCCGTGGCGATGATTTCTCCGGACTGAATTACTTGATTGTGACCAACTACTTTGACAGGGGACGCACCCTGGGAACCACCCTCGTCCGTTGGAGACCCGATCTTGCTACAAGTAGCGGCCAGGAGCGCCAACGGGGACGGCTGGATGTCCTACAAAGGCGGGGTCAAAAGAAGAAAGGGGTGTGAAAATGGGAATGGCAAAACAATCGCCATCTTGTTTTTACAAAGCATAAGTGTAGCATTTAACGGTATTATGGGCATTTAAAACACTTACCTGTGAATTGCTAGTAGGAACAACGTATTCTTGCTGCTGTTTTCGTGACGCCACACTTGTCATTTCACTTTAATACATCGAAATATCGGGTATCGCCTACTGCAGCCTCATGCCTGCAATGGCGACTGACTACCTACTCGCGGAGTGATATCTCCCCAGGAAAACGTGTCAGGTAGTACTGCCCTCAGGGAGGAAACGCGTCCGCTAATGTAAAAAGTGCAACTAGTTTCTTATCAGGTTGAACGTTTTTCTTTCTCCGAATGAAAGGTTAGTTTTGTTTGGAACGTTCAAAGTAACTATATTTGTATTTATTTAATCTTTTTAGCTTAGTTTGATAATTTTAAAAATATATGGAACGTGGGAATTTTCAGGGAGGTACATGTACTGTATCGGGGGATCGCCAATGCAGTAGGCGTGTACGTACAGGCGGGTCACAAAGAATTTCTAACACAAACAACACCGCCCAGCTTCAATGAAAAAAATGAAAAAAATATTTGGAGCGCTTCTAAGTTTGAATTTCGATCATAAACGACGTTCAATAACTTTTGATTCATCATCACTTGCACGGAGTTCATAATTTCTGCTTCGTTTGCTATCTGTAGGGGAGTAGATTTTTTGCGTGATAATAGATATAAATAATTCTAAAATAAGTGACTTTGTTAATCAATCATATAAAATATAGATTTTTTTATTTTACTAATAAGATGAAAAATTTTATTTCATAATATTTATATTTTGTTTTATTTTTTAATACTTCGTTAAGGGAAAAAAAATTGAGGTAGAATTATTCATAGAGGGAGAAAAAGGGCTATTTATGTCATGAAAACCGGTTCAACAGCTCTCTTAAGAGAATAAATAAAAAGATATACCGAATGGCTTATGGTAAGAATGATCGAATATACATACGTCCAATGATTTAAAGTGCCAGGTTAACTGATTTAAGAATTTATTTAATTTTTAATTTATATATTTATTTAATTATGAAATAAAAATTTATAAATAGTGATTTTTAAAAGTCAATCAATGTATATATAATGGTAGCCTAATATCATTTATTTATTTTATTCAGTTTATATTGTTTATTTATTATATCCATATATTTATTTTTATTTAGTATCTCTCAGCTTCATATTAATAATAATTAATTTAATAAATTTCATACGCATCAGATACTTTTGAAAACTATTTTATACTTAATATTTTTGGTATTAGTTTATTAATTTTATTAATATAATAGTTCAGATTTATAAAATTACAAACGAAATACAAATTAATTATATAAAATTATGAATCATTTAGTAAATGAAGTAAGATTGTAAATTTAATTTCTAAAATTTACATAAATCTTGATAAAACTACATACATAGAATGCTTATGTATTAAGTATTAAATAATTTACATAACAAAAAATATTTTTTTTTACCACAAATATATAAGAAAAAATTTAGAATTTAATAAATCAAAATTTTAGCCTTGCATTACAGATAAATACTTAAATGCTTTGGACAGCTTCAGTTTTTATTTAACAATTAAACCAGATTTCCCAAACTACCAATCTAGATGACATTGCATATTAATCTAATGAATTCTAATATTTCTTAACCAGTACAATGTTCAACATAGGAATAGTGGTTTATATCAGATTACTATGGTGTTACTGGGACATGCAGTGATTTTTTTTTTTTTAATTCTGAAATTGTCTGAAATAATTGGAAAAGAATATATATACTTTCTTCTTTTTTATTTCATATTCATATTAAGGCACTTTGACTTTGTTAAAACTATCACCAACTCCCAAAATTTAAAAGGATTAGATGAAAAATAAAAAACATTATTAAGCCTAAATTATGTTCATTCCATGTAAAATAGGTAGCAATTAGTCTTCAAGCCTAAATTATGTTCACCCAGGTAAAACAGATCGCAATTCTTCAAGCCTAAATTATGTTCACCCAGGTAAAACAGGTAGCAATTCTTCAAGCCTAAATTATGTTCACCCAGATAAAACAGATCGCAATTCTTCAAGCTTAAATTATGTTCATTCAGGTAAAACAGGTGGCAATTAGTCTTCAAACCTAAATTATGTTCATTCATATAGATATTTAAAACATTAATTATTTTTTTAATATCTATACTAATAAGTATTTTCGTTTTGCTGTTTTTGAATTTTCAATTAGTCTCTTTTTCAATTTTATTTTTTAATTTAACACAAATTTCCATAATATTTTATTTATGTATTCATTTCTTGCTTTTTTGTTTATTATGATTATATTTTACTGCACTATTTACATCCAACTTATACATTTAATTTGTTGCCAATTACTTGTAGCATAAGTTAAATTAAATAAAATTATTTAAGTTTTGGAGGCTTTCTTTGGCTTCGTGTAAAATAATTATATGTATGCATATATATATATATAGAGAGAGAGAGAGAGATTAAATAATTGATTATTTTCGCTTACGAAAATATTTTAATTTAATTTAAACCTTTTCTTCATCTAATTCCATTTTTAAATTTAGGGAAATGTCTCGGAAAATTTTCAGAATTGAAATGATTGCTAAGTTAAAAATATATAAAAATTAGAACATTATAGCTGAAAAAACAATTAAGTACAACAAAATTTTTATTCGTTCAATTATTTGTGATATTAGTAATCATCTACTTCTAAATCAGATTCTTCAGATTAAAATTAATAATTAAAAAAAAAAAAAAAAAAAACCTTTCAAATAAATATCTGTTCTGTTTTATAATTTTCTTTTCTGGTCGTTTCTGAACGAATATTGTAAATAAATGATCTTTAAAAAAATTTTATTTGTCAAAAAAAAAAAAAAAAGATATATCAGCAATGTTCAAAAGAATTGGAAATTAAACACAATCCATATCTATATTATCTTTGCATATTCATTACATTTTAAAATTTGTTTATACATAAACAATTCAAATCAAGAAATAACAAATTATTTGAAATTAGGTACAATATATAAGAATTAAATAACACCAATGAACAATTTCTTCTCAATCCGCAATACCGGATTTAGAATGACGTGTATTCCTTTAAAATCGGTTGACTTCCTCCAACCAACTTTCAACCAAACAGAAACCTTTTTTTTGGTGATAAAAATTGCAACTACAATATTCCCTTTCTCCACACATTTAATTTGTTGTAAATAAATGCTCATTAGTTAGCTAGCAATAAAAAATTAATGAACATTTTATTTTAGGTCAAAAATAAAGATTCACATGGCTGATACCACGTCCCATTGAAATACTTGCCCCATTGCTTACGAAATATAATTTTTTTTTTTTATCCCACTTGGTAGACAGCAACTTCTTGACTAAGTCCAAGAACCCATGTGGTCTCATGGAAGGAAGGAAAGGAGGCATCTTCTGTTGTAATGGAGCACCCATAGACAGTCTGACTTGGCTCCATGACGCTGTAGAAGGAGGGCAGTGCCTTCCGTGAGGACTTTTTATTGGGAACTACCCCGCATTTGTGTATCGTATGGGTTTGGTTTGTCGCTCTACTGTCATTTTTTGCACACTCTGGGCTAATTAGACCGGCACCTACAGTTTAACGTGGATTCCGAATCACTAACAAACATCCATGCCATGTCCAGAATTCGATCCTCAAGCCTGTGGTAGAAAAGACCAGAGCTCTTGCCAATTGGCCATCAGGCCGTGTGTGTATCGTATGGGAGAAAACCCGTAAAACTTCCACCAGGTAGTCTGACTAACGAAGCAAGATGATGAACATCACAAACACCATCGAGACTCCTCGTTTTTGAAACACGGAGCCTCCGTTCTAATGCTCACCAGCGCCGTGCATCACCACTGAGCCACGAGTCTGGCAAAACTAATTCTAAATTCTAAGAAATGAATAACTAGTCTTGCAAAATAAAAGTGGAATATTTATATATTATTTAATTATTTTATTTATTTATTTATTCTCTATATGCTGTAATGTTTATATCTTACTTGTAAATCCAATTGAAGACCTTAACAAGACGGAATTTTTCGTTTTCTATATTTAAAGTTTAGGCTAGTTTTCTTAACAGCATTTTGGAAAAACTAGATCTGCCATATTTTTATACTATATCATTCCTTCAATGTCATAATATTGACAATATCCTAGGATTATAAGAATAAAAATTGGAAATATTCCACTTTTATATCATATGAAGTTCATAAACAGTGCTTAAGTAGTAGATAAAGGCTTTACTTAACTGAATAGCGGTGCCGAAAAAACAAATAATACTTTTATTAACAAATGTGTATAAAAATATTTTTAAAAATACCAAAATTTTTGGCAGTCGATTTCTTTTTTTCTCCCCCCCTTCCCCCTTCCTGCCCTCTTTATCTAAAGATATCACCCATTCTAATATTTTGACTCCAATTCCTAACCTATAACGACAATTAAATGGTGAAATTTATATCCAAATTAGAACTGAACCTCAAAAACTCCTGTGATTTTTATAATATTTTTATTAAATCATAGGAGATTTTTATAATATTTCAGAAGCCTGCAATTATTCATAAATTTTTAATCCACGTCGAAACCTTACATGTTTATTTTAAAAATTAAATTTACTAGACTTTACACCCATTTTCATATAATTTAAATACTACCAAAAAAAAAAAAAAAGTATATTTAACCACATCTGTGAACTCCAGTACATTAATTTAAATCACAAAGAGTTCTTACTACTTCATGGTTCTCTAACAGTACAAAGAATAGTATTTCGCGAACGATACACATACAACGGCAGCAAAAAAGCGAAACAAAACGACTTGTCACGGACCAAGTGTGAGTGGCACCTGAAGGTAGCGAAAGCAGGAAGTTTTCTTTTGCGTTGAACTTTTTTTTTCTTTTTTTTAATTCCATGACGCGTGCGCACTTGCGTCGATCCCAGCACCCTTTGCCGTCAGTTCACGTTCGCTCTTCCATCCGTTTTGAAACCAAGGTCAGCAAACTAAGCTAAAAGCTTTATTTCTTCCTGCTGGTTTTGTGCAGTCAATGCGGGGGTGTCGAAAGCGATAGTTCGATATTAACTTTAGATAATGAGAGTCATTCTTCTAATTATTTAGAATTAGAACTGCGGCGAGGATGTTAAACGCAGTGTAAAATTTGAAATGTTGGTGAACTAAAAATTAAAATAAAAAAAAATTAAATTAATATTAATATTAAAAAATTAATTTTATTTAAATTATTTTTAGTAGTTTTTTTTTTTTTAATTGTTATTAAAAGCCATTGCATTTTATTTTTTCTTCTTAAATAAGAAATTTTCAAAGAAAAAAATAGCACAAATATTAAAGAATGTATTTCTAAATCATCTAATATTCGTTTAATTTTTTTTTTTTTATGCATTTGGATCTATTTACTGATTCTAAAAATCAAAATTTGTAATAAAAAAAAAAAAGTCTGCACATAAAAAATTCTAAATTATTAAAAGTATAAAAAATTAAAATATAAATACTTAAAAAGTATAAAAATATCAACAAAATTTTTTTCCAAAAATATTAAGGAAAATTCATGAAAATTATATATTATTTCTTTAAATAAAAACAAAATTGTTTATATTAGTGTTTTGCTAAGCAATAACTTATAAATAATATTTTATTTAAATTATTTTTAGTAGTTTTGTTTTTAAATTATTATTAATTGTCTTTCATTTGAAATATAACGGGAATTTGTAGCGTGTTGTTTTTATAATATAATCGTAATTTGCAATCTCTTCCTTGGGCTATTCAAAGGGAAATAGAATTGCAAGATATATAACCTTGTTTAAAAAATACGTATGTAAAAATTCTGCGTGATATGAAATGCAATTATTTATTCATTTGAATATGTTTGCAAATTATTTTCCGCCATTTAATTAACCCGCATTCTTATCTAATTGAACGTGAAGTTGTAAAGAAAAAAAAATGCCTTGTAAATTTTTTTAGAAATATTTTTCAACAATAAACAAATTGATACCATTATGCTGTACAAGTAAAATGCAACATATCAAATAATAAAAAAAAAAAAATAAAAAAATAAATAATAACAGAATTCAAAAGAAAGAATTAAAATTTCGAAAATAAGAGCAATACAGTTTTTCCCTCTCTTTCAACAGTAGTGGTGGTTAAGAGTGAACTAAAACTGACGCTGCAAAAATAGAATCACGTAGAACTGACGCTGTACACTTGGGTCAAGGCCTCCGGCAAAGGAAATACGTTTCCTGTGTTTTAATGACATTCGGAAATCACGTCAGAATTAAGAGGGATTATCATTTTGATCACTCAATCACTATTTAATTAATAGAAATTCTATTTTTATACGTTCTTTTTTTTTTTTAAACAAAAATATTCTATTCATACAATAAATATGTGTGATAATACAAATATAAATAATTGCAGTTAATTTGATTAACATAAACAGTTGCAGTTAAACTGCAACTTTTTAATTAGATATTTTTCATTTTAATCAAAAATAAAAAATAACTAATTAAAAATTAGGATGGAAAATTAAGAAATATGATGCATAAATATTTTTAAAAATTATAAAAAATATATAAAAAAAATTATAAAAAAATTATAATTTAATTTTTTTAATAATTTTTTAATTATTACCATTTTTTGTTAATTAGTACTTATTTTAAAAATTATTACCAATGGAATCTGGCAATTTGATTGAATTTGTTTTGGGACTTTAAAAACCAATTAAATATTAATTCCAAGTTATTATTCTAAAACTTCTTCATAATTTTTAATTAATCAAGATTCTTACAGATGCAGTTGCATATTTCTGCTTAAAAAGGCCACTATGACAAAATAAACTATTTTAAAAACAGGTAATGTAAATATCTGATTTTAAAACTAATGCCTAATGTTTATTTTTAAAAAACGAATTGTTTTAACATTTTCTTTTTTAATCCAGTATGTCGACTCAATTACGACTTCGTTCGTTCTTTTTTTTTTTTTCAATTCGACTCAACGTTCGTGTAGCTAAACTTGTTTAACACGAACAATTAGAATTCAGAGAATAAGAATTCCCAAAAAAATGATGAAAAATACTCGGAACTAGATACTTGTTCGCAAATTCCAACTGCGCAGATTTTCGCTCAAGTGTTCTTGAAGAGCGTTCGCCGAACAATGTCTTCTTTTTTATTATTATTATTTTTGGTCTTCCGCCTCGTATCTATGTTCGCCAGGCACCGCAGTAGGGCACTGAACTTTTCCGCGCCGTTGAAATCGAAACAACCTTTAGCCATATTTCTTCATGACTTGTATTCGATGCACTATTTATCTCTAAGGCCTTGACGCTTTATCTAATTTGGTTAGTTTAACCAGTATCCATTAATAGTTGTTCCATTACCCATTTACATTTTTATTTTATTTTATTTTTTTATTTATTCTTTTTTTTTTTTTTTTTTTTTTTGACCAAACAAGTTTGAGGCGAAGAAATTATTCTAGAATCTTGAATTGAAATCAAGAATATATTCTAAACTTGTTTTTTTAAAGTTAAGATAAAAGTATTAATGATGGTGCTATAAATGTAAAATTGCTCTTTCTTTGCCTATATATATATATATAATTAGAATATTTGCAGTTTTCGCAATTAAATGTATTGGAAGAAAAAAGTATTTTTTGAGAATTTATAAAAATTATTCTTTAAAAAAAAAAAACATTGAAACAAAAAATTCGTTTCATCTTCTGAAAGTGTTTTTAAAAAGTTAACAAATAAAGTTATGCTCTAAATTTTTTTTTATAACATTACTGTAAACAAATTGAGTTTTTTTTTTAATATTAATTTTATTTTATGCATTATATGTTTTATTTTGATAAGATATTTTTTTATTTTTAGATATTTTTGTAATCAATTAAAACAACGATATTTTTATTACCCATGAAATTTAGAATTTAATGTAAGAACAAAACGCATAACAGCAATTTTTAAAAAATAAAAAAAATATAGAATTCCAAATGATTTTTTTTCTTGATGAGATTGAATAAAGGGTAGTGTTCCTGTGCTTATTAGGGGCACATCTACACAGTTGTGAATAGTAAAAATAAAGTATCAATTAAAAGTTTTATTAAATTTAGGATGAGCCTATTTCAATTATAAAATCAGAAGGGCTGGGAAAAAATTAAATTAACAAAGCCAGTGGACGACGAAAAATATAATTTTCTCTTTTATAGCGTTATCTTTGCTTGCACCAGACGTTCTTTTAGAACAATGTGACATTAATTTCATAATTATTAACTCGTAAAATAAATTGAAATAAAACAATAAGCAAAGAATCATGAAAGAATTTAAAAAAAATAATAATAAACCAATAGGACAAGTTGAAAATGATGAAAGAAACGAATTATGAAAATGTCTTAATTAAATATATGCTGATCTTTTCTTAAAAATAAAATGCAAAATATATGTTTTCATAAATATATTTGTGCACTGTTTTTGATGACTGTTTTGAAAACTGTTTTTCATCATAAGTTCTCGTTACTTTCAAGTTTGTAATTTTAAAAGCCAACTCCAGTTTCTTAATTTTTATGAAAAATGAGATACTTATTGTGTTCTAAATAAAACAGAATTACAACTCTTTTACTATTAAAGATTAATATAATAACGTCTTATAATTTGCCATATAGCAAAGTTAGTAACATGAGAATAGTAATATATAAGTAATGTGCCACAATCTGTCAAAGTTTATATTTCCTCTGATGCCTTGCAACCACTTCTTTTAAAAAGAATTAACTCTATATCGATTATGGTAAGTGTTTCATATCTGTGATCAAGAATTACTGCAAGGTATTTAGTTTCTGTAGACCAGGAAATGTTAGTATTATAAATAGTAATATTAGGTGGGTTATAGTTATTTTTCTGGTGAATAGCACTGCTTCAGTTTTCATGATGATATGTGGGATTTTTTTTCCCCAAAATGGCATAGGAATTTTCATTGCAAAGAAGAATGACACTACAATTAAAGAGATAAAAGGCGATTATTATACTGCATTCACAAAAAGAGAAAGAGGGAGATAATTTCCTTGGAGTTTTCTTACAACTGCGTCCCCATTTGAAGGCTTGAGTAGCGAGCACCGTTCGCAAAAGCTTTTTCCAAGCATTCAATGTAACCTTGGCAAATAACCTACTTATCATCCCTTATCAGGTGTACTCAGTATCTTTCAAAAGGTTGTAAATCCGTTGAAACGCGACCAAAACTGATTCTTTCTGTAAATGGAGATTTTTTAATGCCTGAGATTTCACAAACACGTTTTGCGTTTTCCATCCGTGGAAACAAACTGATTCTAGGAGCTTTTTCGCGAGTGACGCTCGCAGCCCACGCATTCTAATGTGGAACGTGAGATCGTTGGTCGAGGTCACATTTCATTTGTTTACATATATGGGAAAACATCCATGCGGCCAGCCACGACATAAAAACATGTTGTCAAAACATATAGGCATATATTTATAATATGTAATAAAATAAAAAAAATATTTTAAAATACTCTAGAGGAAATATAATTAAAAAAAAAAAAAAAAAAAAAAAAAACACAATCATAGCGAAGAATTTTTTTCTTAGAGTTGTAAAATGATGATTGTAGGTCATTACTCTAATGAAGCAAATTTCTCCAAAAAAATATTTTTATAGAATAAAACATAACTAAATATATTTCCTCAAAAATATATTTAAAGTGATCAACAGAGATTAGTGATAGTTAAATAAAAAAAAGCAAGAAAGATTATTTAAAAAAAAAAAATATTTAAGGTAAATTAAAGATTTAATATAATATGCTTAGATAATTTTTCATGAAAAGTCATTTTGAAATATTTTAAATTTTCAAGAATAATTTTACTGTAGATCATGTATTAATTTTTTTTTTTATGAAATCATTGTTTTTGTATTAAGTGTTAAAATAGTTTACAAAGATAATAATTATTATTACCCATTTATTAAAATTTATTCGTAGTAAACACAGTTTCGCCCTTTTATTTTGTTCCTGTAATATGTTTATATGATGTAGTTTTTGAATTATTATTTTTTATTTATTATTATTTCGTATTAAAGGAGTCAAAAGTTTACAGGAAAAGAACATTATTAAATTTTTTATAGGCTGAAAGTAATATGAAATTAAAGGCATTAAAATAAAAATTAAAGGATGTAATAGAATTTTAAATGATTGAAAACGGTTATATAAAAAAAAAAAACTTTTTGATTGATTCATTCTTCGTGACGCCATACGATAACAAGAAATAGTAAACAAAAACGTAAGTAGAAAATTATAGATGGAGCTGTTGTAAAGTCTAAATATTGATATTAATTATTTTACAGTCAGTAATAAAGAGCATAGTTTGACTCAAATTTATATTATATGTAAACATGATGGTTTTGATATACTATAAAGCTTGTTTCGTCTACAAAAATAAAACTTGAGAAAAGAAACTGAAATCAGTGTTTAGAGATTTAAAATAAAAAATGAGTTCTGAACAAATTAAATTCTATAACTTAATCTATGTTTTAAATTTAAAAATTTAATATTTTTCTTATTTATTTTTAAAAAACATTTCAATTTGACAGAAATTAAATGAAATTGCAATTAAGATATCATTTTATACGTAATTTAACTAAAATAAACAAGCCTATTTTCACCAGCTTTACAGTGAATGTATTTAAATGAATTCGAAGAAATACGACGCCAAATTACATGAGAAATTTGATCTAATGCGCATGCGCAAAATAACTATCGTTTTTCACCAGTTGATTATTTCTTAAAATGCATTCTACGTTAAAACAAATTGTATCTAAATATGAAAAAGACTAAACTGAATTAAAAACAAAATGCTTTATAATAAACATTAAATAGGCATATTAAAAGTAAATTATTTACCGCGAATTGAGGAAGTATTATGAAATGACATAAATTCTAATCTAACACTTAACTATGAAAACAAGATTAATCGTTTTTGTGTTATACTTTCAGTTGAGGCATCAGATGTTATAAATTCTGATGTTCAAAAAATTTTCGTTTTAAAAAACTGAATCAGTTATGATTTTCATTTTGATTGAAAGGCATTTAATGTTATATAGCCTATTAGATTCAAATAAAAAAGCAAAAATATTTTGAATGTTCAGTTGGTTAATCCATTTCCTGGTTTCATAGATTCTTTTAATGTCTCTTTGACTAGATAAAATGTCATTGTTATCTTTATTTATTGTCTTTTCGTATACAGAAATTTATTGGTTATTTCTGAAAATGCTACAAATTCTGAAATATATTCTTTTGAACCATACTTAATTATTTTTTCAGAACGAATGGCAATCTGTTCGTTCAAATCGTTCAGACAAATCTGTTAAAAACTAAGAGTGACAATCATTTTGCAAAGTGTTTAATTTCAGGCTTTAAAATTACCCAAGTTTAAAAAAAACATAAAAACTTTTTATATATACGTAGGTAGACTACGTATTCCATATAAAAAAAAAAATAGTTTAATGTTATTTGTTAAAAACAATTCACTCAAGAAAAAGGAACATTTGATTATCTTTTATTATTTTGCTATATTTCCGTAAACACACAAAAGAAATCACCGATTTATTAAATAAATTTTTAATAATTAAATAAATTTATTTTAAAGCTTCTTTAAAATACCTTCACCAAAATGTTTTTCTTTCGTATAAATTAATTGAGGAATCATTCACATTTTATCATACAGAAAATTGCTACTAATTAATATAAATTCTAAGAATGAGTCGTTTAATAGTTTATAAAGACATGCAATGTATTATTATAGTTACAATTTTATTTGTTAAACTCGTAATTCCATCATTATTTCTTCACCATAGAAATGATTGCATCATGTTTCATGCATAATGTGATATCGTTTGGTTTCAAAATGGCAGTTAAGGTTTTTCAGAGTATTTTTTAAATTAATAAAATATTAATATTAATAAAATATTTAAAGATAAAATATTTAGTAATGATATATTTAAATTTAATCAACAATTTCTAAATTTTTTGTCAATTTATTTAGCTTTTACTAATTATCGAAACATAAAGCGTGATATTCCATATTTTTTTCAAAATATTATTCCATTAATTAATTAATTAATATTTTTGAAATTTAAACATTATTGCTTATCTTATTTAATTGTAATTAAAATGCATTATTATTTTTTCTATTGGAATAAATCAATAAAATCCAATTTATTGGATATCTGGCTATATTTTATTTTCAACCAGATTAAAACCCAATCATCCAATAACTACGACCGCAGAAAATCAAAAACCGAAAAGTCGTGCGCGTTTTGCGAGACACGCCCGGAAGAATATTGAGCTAGATTCCCCACCCCTCTGAAAGGAGCTGGGAGAGAGGGGGCGGAGATCCTCTTTCTGGCTAAGGGCGTATCCACCCGTCCTTCTACCCTCCTACGCTAAGGGTATTTATACACCCCCACGTGGAAAGAGAGGGTGACGTCACCATCAGTTTACAGAACGAGGTCCGAAAACAGCTGACAGTTCCACCATTGCTTCTTCACTGCTGAGGTCAAAAATGATTGCATCAGCTTTCGCGCGCGTTTGAAGGGAAATGGCGGTTAAGGTTTTAGAAGCGTTTTTCAAAATATACGTCATATTTTTGTGGAGATGATTATGAATTACGTTATTTATTTTTAATGTAAAATAAATATATATATATTTTTCTTTTAATATGAAAAATTTGTATATTCTTAATCAATTTTAGAACTATTGATCTTTCAGCCATTTTATTAATGGTGATTAATAAAATGGCTGAAAAATCAATAGTTCTAAAATTGAATCAAGAATTCTGCAAATTTTTATAGATGGTTGAGTTAATATTTCTTCAGACTTAAAACTAAATATAGATAATAATAAAATGTCAAAATTAAATATAGAAATATAAATAATAAATTTAAACTGGATTACTGTTTCTTCCAAATTTAAGTTTAAAAAATTAAAGTTTATTTAAAATTTTACAAGAAGTCGCTTCATAACTATGAATAGATTTTCTAACTGAATGGTTTTCTAGAAAATGTACAAAATGCAATAATTAAGAAATTTTTTTAAAAAATTAATGAATTTTTATAATTTTAAATTAGTTGTGATCATATACAAATAGTAGTCTTTTATTACTGCTCTTTAAGGTTAATTTCATATTAAACATTAATTCGAAAAATATTTATAATTATAATTTCCTGTGGTTGTCTAGAGCTTATTGTTAAAAATATTAAAATTTCTCATATAATAGTTATTTTATAATAACCCTAAAAATTTCCAAACCAATAAATTTTTCTAATAAAATTTTGTTCAAGGATTCATGTTTATTAAACCTATATAACATTATTAACACAGTAGCTATTCAATAATCCACAATTTTTTTTTTTTTCTTTTTAAAAATAATTACCACAACAGTACATCGTCGCCATTATTGCACTTTCAGTACATTTTTTCCTATATCTTCTGGCATCGCGATATACCAAAGAGATATTATATAAAATATTTTTAAAATAAATATAAATATTAGAAAAATGATTTAAAAAAAAAAAAGGGTAAGTTATTGAAGCCAGTAATTTTGGAATAAAATTTATCAATAAAAAACCATTCTCTATTCTTTTTAGTTTGAATCGTCGTGTAATTTAGAAATTTGAACATTTTAATCTTGAATGGAATGAAAACGGTTTGTGTTTAGGAACTCAAGAGATTGATAATAGTAGATTACAATCAAAAATAGAATATTCAATAAAGAGGGGTTTTTTATCTCATCTTTCATGTGTTGTAAGTAATAATATAATATTTAAAAATAATTAATATCATAATTAATTTGAAATATTCATTACGAATTTTCAAAGAACTTTTCATAATCAAACAAAAACTTTATAAATCAACTTTGATGGCAGACTATTTTTTTTTTAATTTAAACAATCATTGCAGTTGTCCTTTAAATCTTTAATATACCACATTTTATAATCAATTTTATTTATTTATTATTAAATATAATTAGTATCATAATTAATTTGAAATATTCATTACGATTTTTAGAAACCTTTTCATAATCAAACAAAAACTTTATAAATCACCTTTGATGCCAGATTATTTTTTAAAAATTTAAACAATCTATTTTAGTAGTTCTTTAAATCTTTAATATGACACAATTTTATTTATTTAATATTATTTTTTTTTTTCTTTTAAAAAAACTAACTCTTTAAATTTACAAAAAAAAAAAAATAAATAAATTATTTTTGTATTATCTAGTATATTATTTTATATAATTATTTTTATCTTATTTTTTAATAACTGAAATTTAAATTTAAAAAATAATCTAGTATGAGTTTTCAATATCAATATCTCAAAGGAAATAAATAACAGTCAATCGAATTTATTTGCACTAAAAGCATGCAGTATATGAAATACAAGCGTATTATTCTATTCCATCCGCGCCATGATCTGCCAAGAGCAAAGCGGCTGCTATTCAACCAAGCTCAGCGCAATCGATTGCGAATACCGAGGGGTATACCACGTACAAAATCGATCACAGACGCATTTTCCCGCCAGTTCTTGTTAACCAACCGCCCCCCTCGCCTCCCCCGCATCTTTGCCTCTTTATCGTCTGCGATGCGCGGTCACAATGAAATCGGCCCTTGCACAATGCTTTATTGTTCCTAAAACAACAACGAATACTCTATAATAATACTAATAGTTAAAATAAATGTTGGGAAAATATAAATTATTATTTGTTCGTGCACTTAAAATATCGTTCTCATTTAAATATTCCAATAAATCACATGTGAAAAAAGAAAAATAATTCTAATAAATAGTTATTAATGAAATTAATAATTGTTGATATCTATACTGATTTCCTAACAGTTGAAATAATATTATTAATATAATGATTCTGATTTTTTTTTTTTTTTTGAAGAATACAGAATTATTTTGAAAGACGAATACAAAGTTTTGTTAAAATAACTTTTGTGCAGAATTAGAAAAAAAAAACTTTTGTTTTATAATAGGGATTAATTATAAACCTATTTTAACAATTAACTACTTCTTACTTTCAATTTATTCAGCAATTTCAATTTTCTGTACGAATCTTAATTCAGCAAAGAATTGCTCATCGGTTTATAAAGATTCAAAACAATGTTTGGATTTTTTTACATTCTATTATAGTTATGAACCAGACAATCATTTTTTTTTTTTTTTTTCTCTTTAGATTTTATTTATAGATTAAACTAAAGATTTTCTATTGGACTGAGATTGTACATTTTAATTTGATAAAGAACATTGTTTTCACATAATAAGATAAATTAATTATGAATATTTTTAATTACTTTACCAAACAATGTATACTTTTAATTTCATTTCTTTCTTCTTTGCTTGAAGGAAATTAAAAAAAAAAAAAAAGCCCTGAATAATAATAAAAATTAAATTAAAATATTAATTTTTATCTTAGTCTTCACAAAACAAAATAATTAAATTAAAAATTTAGATAGTCAAATTAACTTTTTAATGATAAATTTAATTGAAATTTTGGGAAATGACATTCGTTGAAATTTTTTAAAAGAATATTAATTATTCCAATACTTGAAGCTACTTGACAATATTAATAGTAAATTAAACACTCCTTTTTATAATAGTAAAAATTAATGAAATATTTAATATATCATACTTATAGCTAAATAGAAAATTTTAATGTTATTTGTATTAAATGAATATTTATTATTTTTGTGCTTAAAATATAATCAATTATGCCTAATATTTTATTTCGATATTCACGTATAGATGGCAGCACAATGTTTAAAGTCTAAAATTGCATGAAATGTTTTCATCATAAAATAACAAAATAAAATCTCTATTATTAGTTATATTTTTATGAGATTATTTTTAAAATAAATTTTATTGTTTAATATTATTAATTAAATTATTTTAATTAACACTAATTTTAACATTATTAATTAAATAATTTTAATTTTAAATAATTTATATTTTTAATATTGAATATTTTTAATTATTCCATAAAATGAGTAGTAAAAAATTTTTTAATTGAAATAAATATCGTTAATTTATTATGATAAACTGATATATTTGTTTTGAGTAAAATAATTAAGAACAAAACTGACATCGAGAACTTTAAAAATTTGAAATATGCAAACATTTTTTTTTTAAAAAAAAAAAAAAAAAAAAAATCACTTCTGGAAAAAGGGATACACTTTCATACAATCCAAAACAAATTGCATTTAAATGAACTCTTTAATTGAATCAACTTCGTACTCGAAAAAAATATTTTTACTAATTGTCAATAATAATCTGATATGTACCTCTAAGTATATAAGATTAATTTTTGATATTAATTAAAGGTTTCAAATCAAATTTTGTATCTGATTAATAGGAATGTAATGCAATAGTACTATTATTTAAGGATTAATGAACAGAAATTTATATTAACATTAGTAATAATAGTAATAACAATATTAATTTATTTATTTAGTCATAAGATTATTATCTGTATGTTAATCTTTGAGTTAAACATTATAACTGCCATAGTTTGTCTTTCCTTATAAAAAAAAAATCACAAATTGTATTGTAATTTTAATATTCAATAGCAGATATTATTACATTATTTTGGTTTACTCTTAAAAATGATTTTTTAAATATTATAAGAAAGACAATACTTCTTTATTTCATATTTTTCATGAAAAACGAAAATCAATAGTAAAGGATGTAAGAATCTATGTATTCAAAATTTTATCTTACGAAAAAGGTATATATATATAGTTAGCAGAAAATAATATAAAATCAGTTAACAGAAAATAAGTAGAATATTTTTAAAAAAAAGAGTTTTAATTATTATCGTTGTAAGACAAAATAGATTGATTTTTAGTGTTAATATATAAATCATGAAAAATTTACACTTTGAATGTTTAATTTTAGATTCAAACGTATTGTAATTTTAAAATAAACTGAAAATGACTGACTTAAATAGACAAAAATCAGGAATTATTAAAAATTAGCATCAACCGCTTTTGCATACATGAGTTTTTTTGTTAACTTACAGATTTAAAAAAAAAAAAGCATAGGTTGATGTTCGTTTTAAGACTGAACAATTAATCGATGTTTGTAAGTATCGATATTCGTGTAGCTTATGGTATTGGATCTCTATTTTTTAATTCATAAAAATAACACCAACAGTTATACAAATAGTATACTAGAAAAAAAAATATATAAAAAAGAAAAACATGTTAAACGTTACGAAACGTTTTTATTATACCAAACTACAACTGCAGATAAAAAATCTAAGGTGCCTTTATATAATACAGCTTTTTAAAAATTTCATGCATTGGAAAAGTAATTGAGCGAGAATTCCAAACACCTAAGGGAATCTTACAATAATAAATTTATTAATGATTTTTACACAGTCTAGTTTTCAGTATTCATTGAATTGAATGACTATTGAATTTCCATTACTTGGCCATTTTGTATTCAACATTATTACGTTATATCAAGTATTTCGTTCACACCACGTGCAGTTTTTCACAAAAGACCAAAAAATTGGCTTAAGAGATAAACGATAATTTCCAAGGTCATTCAGGAGGAACGATTATAACGTTTATCTTAGAAATAACATGGAATTGTTTCTAATTTGAAAACTTAACTATAATTTCAAATTTATGTGACACACCAAATATCTAGCAATATAATAATAATAATATACAATTTTAACCACAACGTAAAACTTAACGACTTTTTTTATACACTACATAATGATATTACAAAGCTTACATATAATTAATTACCTTTATTTTCTTCTGTCGCATGGCGAAAGCTGTATTTCAGTGTCTTCATATTTCCATAGATCTAGCAGAAATGAAGGCTGCACCTTTAGTACCAAAAATTCTTGTGGACCTTGCCTTCTAAGAGAGCTCTGCCTTCTAAGATCTTGACTGTGGAGTTTACTTTTGACCATGTTCCCAGCAAAATTTTGTACTTTCCTCTGATTGGCTGATGTACTATTCCTTCTGAAGGAATTGTGAATAGCTGAATAGAAACTGGAGGGTTTCAACCCTAAGCCATAAATCACTCCCATTTGGGGCATATTTTATCTTTAAACCACACAATAGCAAAAAGGAGGCAAAAGAAAGGAAGAGACGAGTTAAGATATTTTCCTCTTTTCAAACTAAGCTTTACTCTTTTTTTCTTTTGTTCTGAAATCTGGGATGATTTCGACGAATTCGTGCATAATACACTTTGGTCTAGCGATTGGACCTCTTAGTGGTCAGTTGGGCAAACCACCCTTTCTGTTCTTTCCCTCTTCTAAATGAACATTCTAATTATTCTATTTGATAAATCAAATAATTAAAAGAAAATTCGCATATTTGTTTTGAAATCGTGCAGAAAAAAAAATGATATCTAATGGTAAATTAATTGCTCCTCAAAATTGGTTATTTTGAAAATATTTCATTTTTTTTTTTTTTTTTTTTTTTTTAAATTGTTTAATCAAGATTTCATTTAGAGTCTTGGATCAGTAAGTTTTTGCTTTTATTTGCTGTTCAAACTTTTTTTTTTTTTTTTTTTTTAAACGGATTTGGTTGAATAACGGTAAGTACTACAATATACAATTCATGTATCGTATATCTTGAAAATATTATTTTAATGGCTATAGAAACTGTAACCCAATATGCAATGTCATTTTTTAATCATAACGTTTAAATTAACTAAATATAGTTCTTTTACTATCTAACTTATTTATTAGTAAATAGTTGTTAAATTAAAAATTTAATTTTTTTTTTCAAGTTTTATTTATTTATTTATTTTTTTTTTATTCTTGGATTTATTAATGACTTGAAAATTAATTAGAATGTAAAAATATTTGGTCAAATCTCTATTTATTATTTTGTAGTCTTTCGGAAAGAATCATATCATGTACTATTTATAATCATATCAATGCACATTTTTCTATTTTTTATTTAAATCTTCCAAAATATTTTGTTTTTATTTAATTTATAATCAATTTTGTATTATTTAAATTGTTTTCATTTTTATTCATTAGTTATTTTTATATTCGTTAGATGGCGCCACAGACTAACACCTTTCTTTGTAATTAATTGGTTCTTTCTTCAAAATGTTAAATTATAATGCTTTTCTAGATTAAAAGTAATAAATTACAATAACACTTAAAAATTTAATACAATAATTGTTTTAAAATAATTTAAATAATTCAATGAAATTTCGTACAGTTTTTTTTTTTTTTTTAAAGCGAAAATTACATTCGTAGTGTAAATCAAATAAAACGTATATTAAAGTTATTATTCTTCAGATAAGAATCCACTAGTATTGTTTTTGCAATCAATGATTTCATAGATGGGCGGTGTGATGAAAATGTGTGGTAAACGTCTCGTAGTTCAGTTTCTCATTTTTATCTCGTCTCCGGTTTCCTGGTGGGAGTTTTCCAGATTTTTCAAGGAGACACAAATGTGGGGCAGTTATTCCTCTGTATTCATAACATACATCAGTGAAACAAGATACTCAACGATGTTCTATTTTAAAAAAAAAAAGTAATTATTCTGATGATATGCATACTCTTCGGTTCGTTAAGAGAATTTGATATTTTCGCAAAACTGTCTCTTCTATGGGAAATTTTACATAATTTCTGATAAAAGCCACCGATATCTTAATAATGCCAAAATTAACAATTTTGTAGGATTCAAAATGAATTCGTTAAATTTGATTAAGAAAAATCACTCGTAAAGGGGATTCGTAGTCAAATATCATTAACAGGTGACGTGAGGACATGCAAAAACGTGCAGTCAGTGCGAGCAGTGCAAAAGTACAATAAAAAAGAAGAGCGAAAGACTCTTTTAATAACATTCCTTACAAGTTCAAGGGATTTCATATGTTCGGTATGATTGAATAAATTATCTGATCACTTTACACGTGGTAAAATGATCAGGCAAGATTGAGGAAGAGTGCAGTGTGATAAGCGTAACTTAAGAGTTTCGAATCGACAAAAGTGTCGATTTACTCGAACTTGAAAAACCTTCCAAATCACAGGTACAGCTATAAAAAAAAAAAAGCATCAATACATCCGACGAGTGAAAAGAGATCAATATTAGTTAGTGGGCAAGATTCTTCAGCAGCTGCGTACGTTTTTAGGACAACAAGTGTTTTGTTTTACTGTGGCCTTACGCTTTTTATCATCATCATCATTATCAGTGGCGCAAGAGTCCCATGGTGGGCCAAGGCCATCTGCCTACTGGCAGATTTCGAAACAGGAGATAATTTTCTTTTACGGGGTAGGGTTATCAGTGCTACACCCATCGCTCTACGATTATGTTAGACCCGGATCTACGGTTTAAAGTGGATTCCGAACCACTACAAACATCCATGGCACGGCCGGGACTCAAACCCGAAACCTATGGTACCGAGAGCAAGACACTCGTCCATTCAGACCTCTACGCTTTTAGAAAGGTGGCATATTCGTCCACCATTCAAAACGCTCTCCCTTTGAGAGCTGCCTATTAGCGGCGTCATTTCGACTTTTGTAAGGAACTGGAAGACTGGGTATACTTCAGTAGAATCATGTTCTCTTTAGACATGAGAATCGTTTCGGTGTTAGAAACGATTCTCAATTCCAGATGATATGGAAAGAGATTGATACACGATTTTTCACTAACACAGACCGTTACGGTTGTCTTGGTGATCTCGTCTGGGGGACATTATAACGAACAGAAGGCACAATTACTGAATATAGGTATTTTGAGCAAACGATCTCAACTCTACGTTCATTTGTTCCATTCATGCAGACTTCGTTGTTATGAATGATAACGCCAGGCCATATCAAATAAGTGTATTGGATAGTCTCTGAAAAGTTAAGGCATCACTAGAATGGATCATTAGAATGGAAATTGCATAGAACATGTATGGGATGCTTAAGGAGACGCCTTTCAACAGCATTATATCAGACTGAGAACATTCGATAGTTGATACAGAAGCTCATTGAGAGATCGGCACTCTTACTTCAACAACTGTTTCATTTGCTAGTTAACTATTTTAGTTAAGGAAGACCTTACTCTTAAGATCTTTTATGTTTCTCTTATCCCGAGGGACGTTTCTAAAAACATTCTGGGAAATAATTATAAAAAATATAGATCTAATGTATATTATTTTATTTAAACATTTCGCATAGAACATTTTCTTTCATAATTAAAAAAAAAAAAGTACCGACGCTGCATTTAAATTTAAATTGACATTACATATTATAATATGTTTTTTGCCTGACTCGTAGCTCAGTGGCAATGCACGCCGCTGATGAGCATTAGGGCGGAGGTTCAAACCGCTGGGGGGTTTTATTGTAGACACTGTTTCTAAAAACGAGGTGACTCGATGGCTTTTGTGGTGTTCAGCATCTTGCCTCGTTAGTAGGACTGTCTAGTGGAGGTTTCCTCTTATACGATACCCAAATGCGGGGTAATTCCCCATAAAAGTCCTCCCGGAAGACACTGCCCTCCTTTTTTTCAATGACACGGAAAGTTCTACCAACGGATGCTCCATCACAACAGAAGTTGCCCTCCTTCCATGAGACCACGTGGGTTCTTGGATTTGGTCTAAATGCTGCCGTCTACCAAGTGGGTTAAGAAACAGCAACATATATTTTGTTTTTTATTAAATAAAGAATTATAAGTAAGCAATTTTTTTTATCTTTTATTAATTTTTTCCCACATCCTATTAAATTTTAAGAATTTAAAACTATACCATTGTTTTTTCGAAGGAGTGAATGCCTTTAATTAATTGAAATTATTAGTATTGTTGATTAACGATTAATGTATGTTATTTCAGTAGCATGTATTATTATATATTTGCAAAGTTTGTTCCATAACACAATGCTTTAATTATTTTATTTTTATTACATACAAATTAGTTTAAATTTTATAAATTACACATGAAAAAGTAAAATTTACTTTTTTTTTTTTTCTGGTCAGGAAAATAAAAATAGGTTTTTAGATTAACTAAGTCAAACAAATATTATTTAACTTCTATTTATTACATGCGAATTACAAACACAAATGGTGAAAAAAAGTCACAAAACAAACTAAAAACTACTGGTGAAATTTTCATATCCAGTGAAATATTTAGGAAGTACACTAATACAAAAGTATTCTAAAATTCCATTAACAATTCTCACACTCATCATATTTAATTACATCATTGTCACACAGTAACATCTCAAAATCGTGCATTATCTCTTTCGTGTTCACTTTTTGTTCTTGCTTTATCACAGAAGCTGTTAAACGTATATCAAAATCACAGTCATAAATTCAATATTCTTTATTATCATTCTATACAACTAATAAAGCATATACAAACCATATAAATATATATCCATACAATAGAAAAAAAGAAAATCCTTCTATAAATAAAACTCATTTATAGTTGCAGGAAATGACTACGTGAGATGTGTTGATTTTAACGACAAAATACACATATTAAATAAAAATAATAAATTAATGTTATACATAGAAAAAAACCATGAAAAATAGAAACATTGAAGAATTCCTCCATCGAGTTAATTTTCAATCCCCCTTTTTAAACTCCTACTATTAGTTCACACTCTCTCTTTATATATATCTTGTTCAAATTTTCAATCGTTAATAAAATACTTTTTATTCCTTTACTCAAGTTCAAATACATTTTTTGAAACTTGTGGTGGATGACACTTGATGTTAATATTGAAAAATTCATTAATTAAGTTTAATTAATGAAAAATTCATTAATTAAGTTTAAATAATGAAAAAATTCATTAATTAAGTTTAATTAATTAATTAAAAATTTTTAGATTTAAATTGCATGTATCTAATAATAGATGGCGCCCGATGTAAGAGGAAAATTTCAACTTCATTTGTAAAGGATTTTTCTGCAATATAGTGAAAAAAATAGGAATTGACTTTAAAATGTTTTTAATATTACTTGTTTTTGTTTATAATATGAAAAGTTTTTTATAATAACATTTTCAATATGAATGATAACTGACTGTATTAAATACAACTATTTTTTTCATCTATGGTTCATATAAGATCAATAAAAAATTATTTATTTACTATTATGATCAGAATCTTTTTCATATTGCATCTAAAAATGTAGTCAAACTTGATTGATTCGAAATTTTAGAACTCTTTAAAATTGATTGAATTTTTAGAACTCTTTAATTTTCAATTTTTATTTCAATGTAAAACTATTTACTTAATATAAATGTTTATTTTTGTTTGCTTTTTATGTTTAATTTAGTCGTTTTGTCTTTTTATCCATGGTTTGATTTATTGTGCAATATTTATACTGTTTCGTACATTATTTAAAAGCAAATAAAATTTAAATTCAATTGCTAAAGGTCATACTGTATGGCAATCGCCTGTAGTTTTATGGTAGTTTGAACTGATGCCATAGAATGACAATAATTCACCTACTTTTTATAAAATGACTGAACGTAGGGAAAATTAAGAAGCATAGAAAATACAGTTGTATTTATTGATTTTTATAAAAAAATTTTAATAATAGCACACTTTTCCAAAATTATTAAAATATAATTTAAATTTTCAACATTTTTTTCTTCTATAAATTTGAATCAACCAAGTTTGAGAGTATAAAACATAACTTGTATACATAATATTTAGAATCGCATGTAATAGTCTTATAATTGTAACTCTGTATGCATAATATAACTCATAAATCGTTTCTTTAAAAATATTTACTAAAAAATGTTATAATTTTTGACAAAGAGTTTTTTAATCCAAGTAGACAATTATTGCCAAGAAAGATTGAAAAATTAGTAAATATAGTTATACAAACTGTCTACAATATACAACTGTCTGTAATATTAAATTTTACTCTTGACACTTGGAACTTCAATTCTAGACAGAATTTCTGTAATAAAATATATAACTTAATTTGATCATTTAATGCTTGTCTATCTTAACTATACTTCAAGATATTTTATTATTTACTAGTTTAAATATTTCAAACACTCAATCAGCATTATATATATATATATATATATATATATATATATATATATATATAAAGTCATGAACTTGTTAGAAGCTTAACTTTTCGTTAATCAATCGTTTTTAACTTTATAAGTTTTGTGGATTTATTTGCCAATTTTATGTATCACAACAATATAATATTCAACCTATTAGCAGATGTTAGATTATTTGCGTTCTTTTATTTTGAAATGTAAGTTATGCGTATTACACAATGTATTTTTAGGATTAATATTAAAATTCAATTGATGCAATATAAATATTTTTTTTATTTAAACGTTGATTGAAAAAAAGTAATTGTACTACCATTCACTCTAAAGTTTTTTTTTAATTTTTAAACTTTATTTATTTATTAATAATTATTGTTATGATCTAGAAAATAAGATATTTTCGTCGACTTTAACAATATTTTCTTCTTTCTTATTTTTAATTTAAAAAACTCGAGTGGGTGGCAACACATTTCTAAAGTTACTGTAATCATTTTAAACGGTTATCCCACAAATTCTAGATTAATATGAAGCTTTGATGAATAATTCATAATAATAATTAATTTTTATCATCAATAAAATTAATGCAAAATAATTTATATTATAATTTTTTTCGCAACTATTATATACGCGTATGATTTCTTTAATTTTGTGTCACAATTTAATTAATAAATGAATTTATTTAAAAATTATGTAATCTGAGTTGATCTCATAACATTATCAAAAAAGATATATTAGATGAATGCAGATAGATTAAACAAACTTCCACACAAATCTCAAAAAATCATTTTGCAAGATTTTTTTAAAAATATATATTTCATTTTTTGTAAAAATAATTATTTGCAAATATTGTCGATTAACAGAATTACTTAATGGAATTCATGGCAAAACGCGCAGAGTAGGGGGCCGCTGGGATTTGGCGTCAAAAATTCTTTTTCGCCAAGAAAAGAATTGGGATTGTAAGTAAAGTTAATTGCAAACAGTGAATGAAATCAGGTTGCCACATTTGGTGACTTATCACTCAGTTGGCGCAGCAAAAAAACACCAAATCCCAACGACCTCTATTTTGCGATTTGGCCCAATTCATTACTGCATAATAAAGTTGTAAAATATCTGATTTGTTTTGCGCCAAGTTTAATGGTTTAAAATAATTTAACATCTGTAAGAAATCCAATTTGTTTTCATTACACCATTACATGTCAAAAAAATATAGCGTGGAATAAGCTGGATTCAGAATAATCAAAACGCGTCCAGCGGTTTTGCAGTTTAGGGACCCAGTGCATATCTTTAAATCAAGGACGGAATTGCAATCCTCGCTAATCCTTTAGACCCAAGACCCAGGAAACTTGCATTTTTCTAGTTAAAAATTATACTACGGAGCAGTTGCAAAGTTTCCAGTCTTTCCATCAAGTGATGTGAAATCGATTTCCACACCTCTAAAACGCTCATTTTCAGTTTACCAACAAATTCCTGCCAAACATTCTGTATCGGCTCAATAAAATTGTCAAAAATGTCTTGCTTCTCGTCTTCTGCTTCCACTGGATTCTCTTCAGAACCAGAAAGCAAAGTCTCACTTTCGTTGGAGTGTGTTAAACTGTTGCTTACATCCAATACAGAGACACCCAAAATTGTTGTGGTTTCTTGTGGTTCTTCCTCTTTAGTCGTAGCCTCTTCAGTTGTTGTTGTTGTTGTCGTTGTTGGCTGAAAGGTTTCTTCAGATATGGTTTTTGTGACTACTTGTATCTGTGGAATAGTTGCAGATTCTTGTAGGTTTGGAGGATCATCCTTCTTGTTGTTTGTCGAATCGACTTCATTAATATCAATTCCATCGTCGATATCATGATTTAACGCATCAAAGGATGGGTCATCAACTTCATCCTTTTCAGTTATGGTCGTTGGGGATTCGTTTGTTGCAACCAAGTTGTCTGAGGAGATGTTTGAAGAATAATTCAGGATTGAGTCTTGGTTGCCTACATTGATGTAGTTCTCCGTTTTGTCGATGGCAGCTGGAGTGAAATTGAGAGCATGTATGCTGAAGATACCATTGTATGCTGGTAAATAGCTAGGTTGTCCTTGGTGAATGCCTAGACCTCTAGCCTCCAGACCCTAAAAAATGACAAAAACATGGCATAAATAATCTTTTTTTAAAAGTGTATTTTTGTGGCGAAAAAATTAATAACTGTATGAGGAAAACTGTTTTGCACATCAGAGCCAGGATTTTAAGTATAAATTTTGAATTAGGTTTATAAATTAAAATGTATATCAATACAAAATACGGAAACACTAATTAAATAAAGTTAAATAATTCTACTTTTGACGCTAATTACTTTTCACTGATAAGGTTATATTTGAAGATAAAGTGAATATATGCAGTTTTCGTATTTTCATTGCCTTTTTTTTTTTTTTTTTTTTTTTTTTTGATGATAATAAAGAAGTGAGTTATTATGATCATGCTTTGAGTGCTTTTATGAGAACAAACCATTACTCAAATCAGAAGTATGGAGAATTGCTGATCCCTTAGAAGCGAGCCAAACACAAGTCATAATTGCGGAATTCATGGAAGTATCACAAAATGTGATTTCCAAAATCTAAAATTTTTTTTTTTTTTGAGACTGGAAATTCACATAGAATATCAACAACGCTGAATAAGGACCGATACTTAAAGCTGATGGGCAGAAGAAATCGAAAATGAATGTCACTCTTCTCGTACAACACTTTCGATCGTCTGCTGGCACCGTAATTGAACCATTCAAAACCAACTCCACTCTGAAGGTATATAAGCTTGTATACTATAGCATGTATAAGCACATGTATAGCACACCTATAGCATGTATTTCGTTAAAAACACATCATCGTACCAAGCACAGAGAGTGGCCAAAGAACATGCCGGAGAAAACATGACTTGGGCAATCTCCTCTTCTGCGAAGAGTCTCATTTGATCTCAGAGTCTCAGTCCATTCTGATAATAAGTGCGTTTTCATCTGGTTAGAAAGTGGGGCTAGAAACAATCCTGGATTCGTGTACTGAAGTACCATGTTTGCATGAGGTGCAGTGTTGGTCTAAAATGGTATCTCACCGACTTGCACATATAAGCATCTCATCTCTATACTATTGGGCTGTAAGGCATCTATCTATAGATCCCTTACAGCTTAATGGTATAGAGAGGAGATGCTTACGGTTTTATGATGTCTTTACAGTCCTTTACTCTGGGCGACTGGAGATAGTTTTATTTTAAATGATGCTAATTGCAGGCTACATCGTACTGATCTGGTGGGCGATTTCCTTTTACGATGAAAGAATCAGACGAATAGTGTGACCAGAATGCTTTTCCTACATGAATCAATAGAACATGTTCGGGACATGCTAAGCAGCTGTCCACCTATCTCCACCGCAAAAAGGATTCTACAGTTGGAAATAGCTGTTCTGGCGGAGTGGGATGGAATACCCTAGTCCCTTATTGTTAATCTGTCACGCTCCATGTCTAACTAGTATTCAACGTTGATGTTCTTCAGGAGAAACCATATCCCTTGTTATAATGGATGATGATCTTATAATTACAAGATCAATTGCTGATCAAGAAATTACGTTTTTAGTTGTTCTTCGCAAATACACAAATTACGGATTTTTAAGTTTTGTACAAGGAAAAAAAAAAAAAAAAAAAAACACCAGCCAGTAAATTGCTTTTCTTTCATCTATGTGTGACTTAATTTCTTAACGTATACTAATGTGCTTGTCGATAATATGCATAATAATTTCTTTGAGCAGTATATATTAATAGAAAATGCACACTGCATATTTTTTCTGCAAAAAAAAATCGCATATATGAAAAATCAGAATGAATGTACAGTTTCATTCATAAACTAAATATATTCTTATTCGCATACCAAATTTAAATATTTCTAAGTTTCTTCTAGTGGTTACCTATTATAGTTTATACTATTTATGTTCTACAAAAATTCTGTATTCATATTAATTTTCAATTCAGTTTATTATCCCTAATTCAAAAGTTTTTCTATTTGTCGTATCGACATATGTTTAAGGACATTTTATATGTTTTAAAGTAAAATGAATAATAATTTTTATATATATGCCCATAGTGGTTTTGTATATATATAGCATATAGTATGAAGACCTCTCCCTCCCTATGGAATGTTGAGTAGTTGAAAAAATCAAAGAAGAGCCCGTTTCCTATTGTTGCTATCTTGTGACGTTTACTAAAACTAAAGTATTTTTATTTTCTTCCTCTTTAATTTTTTAATTGACGGCTTTTCGATTGTCTAAATGCAAGTGGTAAAAGCTGGAAGAGGACGTTTGGCCAGTTTATTTATTGATCCAGCGTGAATTGCCACAAAGGTATTAAGCCTTTTGTGTGTCGATGGAGTTATAATCTGTGTTTATCCAGATGTTTTTGAGGGGCCTGATGGCCGAGTGGCTAGAGCTGTGGCGCTCGGTACCACAAGTATCGGGTTCGAATCCCGTAAGTACCATGGATGTTGTAGGGTTCAGAATCCACTTTAAGCCGTAGGTCCCGGTCTCATATGGCAATAGAGCGTCACAGACCCCAATCAGACTTCTTCTCACCCACGTCATTCCCAAACTGTAAAGGGGCAATACAGCTCTAGGCACAGTGATGTTGTAGTAGTAGTAGATGTTTTGTGAGCTACTTCTCGTGAGGGAGAAATAGACCCTAATCCTCAAAATGACTAGCTGTATTGCTTGGTCTGCTTAAGTTTCCATATCACTCCACGCCAATGGAAAAGCTTATAGTCCCCTGGGCAGATTTTAAAAGGAAAATCCAACAAATAATGAAAGAACAGAAGATCTCAGGAAGGATTAAAAGTAACGGTGACATCAAAAGACGATATAGATGGAGAAGAATGATCCAGATCTTAACCGCAATTGAGCGACACCAATGACCTGTGTGAGGGAAGGAAGAACTGCCCCCATGATGAACCGTCAGCAATTCCGAAAGGAGAAAGAAACTGAGGTGCAAACCCATATACTGCGAATTCTTGCTAGTCAAACCAAAAGTTCCCTGCTTCAATGAGAATGAAACAATCAAAGAGAAACCACCCCTCTTCCCTAGGGGAGGGGCTATGAGATCATCAGGGATTAACCCCATGTCTCGTCCTTCTACGAAAGTATGGAACTTGGATCGCCTTGGTGTCCAAATTTTTCATAGCAGTCCGATGGCGCTATGAGATCATCAATACCGGTAATTTGGTAAAAACCACCAAGCCTTTTGATTCATAAATTTGTACTATGACGGAATTTTTATAGAATTTTTTTCATTGTTGTTGACAAATCTGCCCATTGCTGTTATCTTTGAATCAATGTCTTTTATTTGAAGTAAAAACGTTTAATCGTATTCATACGATAGCAGTTCTGTGATAAATTTATTAACTGTAGTTAACCACTATACAAAAATAATTATTGTGCCTTGAATGCACTCATTTCACTATATTTCAAAATTAAACTAATATATTTTCCTTCAGATCAAAAAGAATTGTATTTCTTTTTATCTAGTATAAGTGCTAAAGTTGTAAACCTGAAGGTTTTCGAACCTGATTAGTTGATTTGTGGTATTAGTGATCTAAGAAAGTTATTGAGGTTCTCTACTTTGAAGATTCCTCTTGTGTTTAATCTGAGAATTTATAAGAATAATGATTTAGGGGATATATTATTATTAATGAATATTGCGGAATTAATTATTAAGGCATTTTAATGATTTGAGAGTTAGTGAATGAATCTCTTTAGTTTAAGCGTTATTATATTCTAAATAAAACAACACCACATAATATTTTTTTGTTCTAATGCAGCTGGCAAATACTTAGACAATTGTCTTTGATGCCTTAAGGCAAGCGCTGCACCAACTTTACTCCCTTAGCACTACCCAGGAGGTGCGTGTAACTTGAAGATAAGCTACGGACGTGGAGTAACACTGCCCCCGCAACTCTACGATCCTGTTAGACCGGGACCTACGGTTTAAAGTGGATTCCGAACCACTACAAACCGCCGGGACTCGAACACGAAACCTGTGGTACCGAGCGCCAGAGCGCTAGTCACTCTGTCATTCAGCCCCCACATAATATAGGAATATAGAAATGAGCAAATGAGAGTTGTTCGCTTTCGCAGATTAAAAATAATTAATATTTTCCATTAAAATTTTATTTTTTAACAAATTCAGAAAAGACTGTGCTTAAGAATAAAAAATTTATGCATCAGTTGTCAAAAAATGTTTGTTTGTTTTTTTCTTTCTGAAGGAAAAATGTTTGTGTGACTCTTCAAATATCCTTTCCATTCAATTTCTATTTAACGCCTTTTTTTTTTTTTCAAGAATTTAAAATGTCACTAACCTTGCAAACCCCCCCCCCACAAGCGCACAGGCATGTCAAACTGAAAAAGGACTGAGTGAATAGTTATCGCCACTAGATGAATAATTAATGTCGAACCCTTGCCGCATATTTCCTGCAAAGTTGATGGTTTCCCGAAATAGCAGGCGCACGAGGGAATCATAATAACAATCGACGCTCACAAAAACAGGTGTCCGATTGACTCTCAAATTTTTGTCCAACACGCATCATTTCGGGGAGGGATGAAAGCCACAGATGAAAAGAACCAGAACACGGACAGAGCCTTTTTTGTCTGGCTGGTCGGACAATGGGATGTCGCTTTGTTCGTAGAACTGGATAGTGACACATAACATGAAAATGATGATCCACTTTTTTGTTTGGGCTGAGGGGCTGTGGTATGCTGGGATGCATAATTGAAATAAAATGAAAAGAAAAAAAAAAAAAAAGGGAGAAAGAGTTTTTAAAAAATGAAAAGAACATTCCCATTAGTAAGCTGAATTGTGTCTGGGTCGAGTAACAATTGGATTCATGTGAGGTTTGATAAAAGATGAATCAGTTATCCAGTGTAATGCCGTGTTTTCCAGCGTTATTATTAATTTTAACACCATTTTTATACATGGTGATCCATTTAAACCACTACCATTTTTATTTACTTATAACTTAGCAATAAATTAGCTGACAGAACACGGCATTGCTCGACTCCAGTAAAAAATATAGAATATTTTATTTTGAAAAGTTTGTTGTATTAATATATGTATCCTAAATTTTTAAAATATAGTTTAACAGCAAAATAGGTTATACAATACTATATAAGCAGTAGAACTGTAACTTAGTGGAATCCTGCTGCTGCCAGTTGAAAGTACGGATGAACGTTTGCAATTTTTTTAAAAAGAATGTGCTTAGTGATTTGAAAAAATTTATTTATTATATTTATTCTCGATTTCAGTTTTTGCAACAAATATTATTGTTATATGTTGCATGAATTAATGGGGCAAGGAAGTTCTATATTAATTTGAAATCAGTGAAAATAAAGATATAGACTTAATTTTTTTCTTTAAAACTTATATCACACGTTTTTGATATTTCAACTTATATAACAATTGTTATCATGGATATTGTTATCATTTCAACTTATATAACAATTTTTACTTAACTTATATTAACTTACTTAACTTATATTAACTTTTAAGGCTCCAATCAGCTTAGTCAGTCAGATAAATAACAAAATCAAAAATACTACTCAGAAATGAAACTATTTGCCCGGAAAGGCATTTATTACCAACTTGCTGTGAAGCATGAGAATCCACATGTTACTAATTCCCAATAAGAACAATGAAGTGTTTCCGTCAATATATGGCAGGTATTGACCACTTTAACGAAGTGACCATACATTGGCCACCATACATTTATAATTATATACTCACTTTACATTAATAATCATATGCCTACCATATATCAGGATTGTATGGTGGCCTTATCTCTTACCAGATCGACCCAAGTGCTTCCCAATCACTATTCTTCTCACTATTTGAGCCTATGATTGGTATTAGTTGCCCAATGATTTGTTTTTCCCTCTCTTCAGGCTTTACATAATTCACATCTTCTTTTGTGTCCGCTTCTTATCGCTGAAACATTTATCGATTCAGGCAAAGAATATCTTACTACCAAGAGTTTACAAAAAATTTACAACCAGGTGTCAGCTGGGCTAATCGTAAGACTAATCAGCTAAATCCTTTTAAGACCTAAAACATAGATGGAGGAAATGAATTCACGAGGATCAATACAACTAATTTGTCCTCTAGTATTCTATTTGCACTTTCTTATTTTTAGAAAGTACACATCTAAATTTCAATTATGCAATGCAGACTAACTGAAGAATACACGATAATGGAATTCTTGGCAAGCATGCCTGCTGAAGATCAGTATATATTTTTTACATCAAAGATGTAACCAAAACCACGAGATACGATTATGAAACGTCGAAAAGGATATGTTTATAGTTTCTATAACTGTCTATTATATGGGCACATGAAATACTTAAACAATTTTTGATGTTTGAAAGATAAGTTTATAAACATAAGCTGGGCCAAAAATAAAAGAATATATTGTTATCGGATCTCAAATGAAGCAGTTGTCTCAATACCCTAATTTCAGGAAGGGAAAAAAAGTCTATTGCATAATTTACTCAAATGGAAAAGATATAAATAGACGAATGGAATGAAAATCTGTTGGTGGATTATCGCTGGGACAATTTGAATATACACCAAAAGCAAAATGATTAGACATAAGTCAACAAAAAGCTTTTATTGCTAATTGTGTATTGTAAAATAATATCATTTACATGTTGCCATTTTTTTTCTAGTATTTTTTAAATTAATATAGTTTTAATCTTGTATTTTTTTGTGGACATCTGTTATCTGTTTGCTAATAGTTTTACCTCTTTACTATGTCATCCTGAGTATGGCATGGTAATGTGGTAGAGGTTTCAAGTTGTTCCAGCTAATATAAAGTCTATTAACACAATTTGATGATTGTTATTAACGGTATTAACGGTGATATTGGTATGATAAATTATTATTGTCTACTGATGAAATGAAATCAATTAAAAATGTGGTTAGAAAGCAAATGCAGAATTTTTTAGACAACAAAATTGACTATGAAGTTAATATCCTATTAAAAAATTTAAAAACAATTATTTTTGTCAAAATTTCATATTTAATACATCATCTTTAATTTTCCAGAGTGAGACATAAGGGCTAAGAAACTAATTTTAAATTAGATAAAAATCTTAAGGAAATATTGAAAAGGGGAAAACATATGGGGTACACCAACATAACGTGATATCGTGATTTCGATACTTTTTTTTTTTTTTTTTTAATGATTACCTTGCATAATTATTTTAACAAAATTTTTAATTGACAAATAATTTTGATTTTAATTTGATCGTGATATTGATGTTTACATACTTCTAGGAGGATATAACGATATCCGATGAGGTATACCCCTCCCATAGGCTCTTTTGGTGCCTAGTATACCAGTTATCATCTGAAAGGAGTTCTGTTTAAGAGATATCATGAGTTTTAAACGAGCTGTATGGTTTCTGGACTTGGAAATCCAAGTTCGGTTACGCAAGTTAAAACTCACAATGAAGGTATGTCCTACTATAGAGTCTGGAGAATTCTGTTTAAGAAAGCATTCATCTGAAGTTCACCTTTGTTACTGTTGACAATGTTATTTTTGTAGATGAACATTGAATTATAAACTGTATATTTACTTATGTGATGTGTTTTTCATTTCTGGTACTTCTGTGTACACTACAGGGTCAAAAAAAAAATAAAACAAAAACATTTCCAACTCTGTAGTGGTATGTAATTCCCGTCTGTACCCTATCTCTTCTAGAAAAATGGCCTCCAAAGGGGGTACTCAAAGTGATACTAGGTAGTATACCTAAGACGTAGGCTCACAATCACTTGCGAATGTAGGATCTTGTATCACCTGAATGCAAAGTTACAGTATCTCATGGGTCTCAGTGTCTAGTTTCAGTAGTGTCTGGGGAGCTTAACATTATAAATGCATCGGCTCTAAAGCGCATGGTACGAAGGCTTATGGGAAGCAAAGCGTTATGCCTTTGGAAGGAAAATACCTCTGAACAGACGTTTAGAGGTATTTTTTCCTTTTAAACTTCATCAACATCAACATCACTATTCAGGCTATTCAACATCACTATACGGCTTTAAAGCCCTGTATAGGGATGTTGAGTAGGGGATTCTCAGAACCAGATCTTCGAACTGAATTACAAAGCAATAAAACATTTTTACTTACAAGAAATTCTAATTAAAAATTTGTTTGTAAATTTTAAACTATGCATATTGTCTAAATATCATGCGTCTAAAATAAACAAATAATGAATAATTTGATTTTTGGCTACACACACACACACACACATATATATATATATATATATATATATATAAATGTCTATATATATATATATATATATATGTGTGTGTGTGTCTGTGTGTGTGTATTGCATTGAACATTTAATTATTTTCATCTTAGGGGTACTTGATCAATAAATAAAGTCTGAAATCTAGTATTGAGACGTAATAATAATAATAAAAATTATAAAAATAAATAACATGCACATTGCACATAATCAGAAAAGAATGTTAATTGGTCTTATTAAATAAAGACTTCCTTTCTATCTATTGCGCATTACTTTTTACTTAAAATATATTGAAAATACATTTTAATTATTTTATTTGAAATTATTGAAATTAAATTAATTCTGTATTATAAAATTACAAGTTAAAATGAATACTTTATATAATTGTAATAGCAAAATTTTTAATTGACAAATTTTTTTCTGGATTTTTTTATGAATAATTAAGGAATTTATTAGTTCCTACAAACATTAATATTTAATTTGTGTTTTACTATTCTACAGTTATAATTATTAACAAAATAAAAATATTTACATAATTTTGAAACTTCTTATTCCGTTTAAATCAAAAAATTAAATTTTTCAAAAACGATTTTAAAAATTCTGTACGAATTTATTGTAAAACTGAATACAATGTCTAATCTGCAATATTATAACAGCTGCAATATGCCAGTAAAGGAATACTTGATGACCAAAAATACATATGCATATTTTAAACTTTTATAAATTGTATATAATAATTTTAAAAACTAGTCTTATACCATCATTACATTAACTTCTGTTTCATGAAGAATGGATACTATATTCTAAGCGTACCAAGTTAAATATAGTTCGTAGGGCCAAACATTTTAATTATGTAAAAAATCAATTTAAATCAAATTTGAGAAAGGGCAATATGTTGTTGTTGTCTACTGGCAGACATGGCGTAAGTTAAAATAAAATAACAAAAATGAGTTTTTATACAGATTCTGTTCAAAAGCATTTCAAAGTTACAAAATTCGTAGAATGATTTCGTAAGAGAACTCATTATACTAACTAATATAAGTTAGCTGGATTTGGATATCTCATACGACCACATAATCAAAAATTTGAATATATATATATATATATATTAGAAAAATTTATATCATAGAAAAAATTAATTAAAATAAGCCAAATCATCAAATCAGAAATACGAAAACGATCAGGTAGCGAATTTTAAATAAACATTAAATAAATAAATACATAGATTCAAACGATAATTTAAAAAAGCAGCTAAAAATAAATAATTAATTAAAATATTAAAGGAAAACTATAAACCTCATAAGAGCAAAATAAACTTTATAAAAATAAATTATATTTATATTTATTATTTTTCTACCACGCCGTTCAATAAAATTTAAACAACATTTCTTAAAACAAACATGTTACTGTGCCCAAAAAAGTAAGTCCAATTATGTTTTTTTTTCAAAAAAATTTTTTTTATTCTTACAAATTTTATTTATCGCCTTCAAAGTAATCCCCCCGGACACAATGCACTTACGCCAACTTTTTTTCCAATCCTCAATGCATGCTAAAAAGTCATCAGCAGGGATGACCTTCAAAGCTCGCGCCGATTCACGTTGAATCTCTTCAGTCGATTCAAAACGGTGTCCCCGGAGTGATATTTTGAGTTAAGGGAATAGCCAAAAGTAGCACGATACTAAATTCAGTGAATACGGTGGTTGTGGAACGATATGGGTTTCATTTGTGGCGAAAAAGTCACGAAGAATCAATGCAGTGGGAGCTGGAGCATTCAATTTTCGGTAACAATTAAGATTTGATGCGTTTGAGGCCCAAAAACATCTTTTAAAAATGGAATTATGAAATTCCATTAACATCAGCAATGATCTCTAATTGTAAATCGACTGTTTGCAAGCTCCAAATCTTTATTTTTTTGGACATGAGCTTCGTCGGTTGATTTTGATGGTCGACCAGAGGCTCTTTCGTCTTCAACGCGTTCTCTGCCTTCTTTGAATTCCTTATACCACTTTTAAACATTTCTTTCCGATATTGGAATTCTCACCGAATGCCTTCTGCAACATTCTATACGTTTTCGCAAACAAAATGTAATGCAAGTTCTTTGTTCAATTAATTCAGACATTTCAAAAATCGCCGGAATCGGTTTTAGTGTCTCACAAACACTAATGAAAATTTTGATGTCACATTTCACACAGATGTCAAGGACAGTTCTAGCAACCCAAAAAAAAGAAATATAAATTGAAATTCCATAAGCCCCAGAAATTTTAAATTGAAAATTGATCTTACTTTTTGGATACAGTAGTATACACGCATATACCGTCTCCCCGCCAAAAAGGTAAGACTCGCTTAATAACTTTAGTAATTATCGTTAGATCTTCACGTAACTGGTATTATTAAAAAAATATTTCCAAGGCAGCTAACTTATGATGCAACAAAATGTTGATTAAACAAAACTAAACCATTCCAGTTAAATAACTGCTAACGTAAATATGTTCCATTTATTAAGTTGTAAATAACTCCCTTTTTACTGACTCATTATTTCAATAAGAAACTAATATTTTTTAACTATTTTTCTCATAAAAAAAAATCCTACAAATATTTTGTTAAGGATATTTTATAAATAGACTCCTCTTGCAACAAAGTTGTTGCTACTTTTCTAATATTTTCAAATATTTTTTTAAAAATATTTTCATAGATTTTTACTTTTTTGTTCGTATAAAGTTTATAGTTCATTCTTGTAACGTCTATAGTTTTCATTTAATATATTCACTTACTTATTTTTTTATTTTTTTTATGTTATAGTTTCAATTTACGTATTTATCTAAATGATTAATTAGTATTCAAGAGCTATGTTTCTTTTTCGCATTTCAATCTAATTTTGCTTGTTGTCATGAATTTTTCAATAATGAGATTTCATTTTAAGTTTTTGATTACGTGGCCGTTTGAGATATTATAATATCTAATTTAATTGGATTCTGAAAGGTTTTCTTTTGAAATCATTCTGAATTCGAATTTTGTAACTTTGAAATGTTTTCTGAACAGAATAAGTTTAAAAACTGTCATTTTATCTTTATCCGCACAACACCAGGCTATGTTTGTTAGTAGGCATTAAAATATAACGTATTTTAAGTGTACAAGGAAAATTAATTAAATTTAATAGATGCAATTTAATATATATTTAAGATTAAAAAAACTATAAATATAAAATTTCATTATAAAAAATAAAATTTATATTTTATTTTAAGACAAGCCTTGAATGTTATGAAAGAGAGTTAGTAGTTAAAGTAGATTATAATAGTTTTTTTTTTTATTATTATTCCTACATCAAACTGTAGCGATATCCGCCATAAGAACTCTAGCAGCCCAATAAAATTTAGCCTTGATAAAATTGTCAGAGTTAAAAGTCGTAAAATCAAATACAGTGCATGTTTTCAGATGTAAAAAGTCCATTACTCACCTGAAGAGAACAGAGGACAGACATCATTAGTAGCTACAAGTGTTTATTAAGAAAATCATGTCCTGTCGAGAGTCGGAAATTTGCTGTAAAAACTGTACGGGGCAAGTCCATTGGGATGGGTGATGAAACAATTATATTCCACGTTTTATCAGTTGAAAGGTGTTTGTAAGTTTGTTTTTTGAGGGTCTGTCTATTTTCTTCTTTACCTCACAACTAAATTGATGAAACGATAAAGGGAATTGTGGCTGTGGTAACTTACAACCATTGTTGGTCAAGAAGTCGGCTTTTTCATTTCCAGGCACTAATAATTTCAAGGCACTAATAATCCAGGCACTAATTTTACCAGCACTAATATTATAATTAGCTTCATAACAAATGAGTCTACTAAAAGTTAAAATGGTACAAAAAGATGTTTGTTGGAAGGCTTTCCAGTAAAAATTCCTTCCAAGGATTTTTTTTGTCCATCATAGAAAAAAAGGTTTTAATTTTTCTTAAAATTATTATTTTTTCAGAACGACATTAATTTATAAAAATTTGAATTTGTTAAAGGTGATTTTTATGTTGATGAATATTAGTTCTAAAATAAACATCTTTTTTTCTTATCGAATGGAGAACTGCATTTTAATTATATGAATAATAATTAAATACGAAAACACCTTTTTTTTTTTAATAGATAAAGCTTATTTAAAAACAGAATTTAATTTAACATTTTATCAAAATTTATTTCTTAATTTGATATGAAATCAATGGTATCCAATTTAGATATTTTGCATAACTGCTGGTTATGAATGATATAATGTATATCTAATTGAATAGTGATATAATTATACAAGAAAGGTTAATATTAGCTCTTCAATAAACAAATATTTTCTTTAATAATTTACAAACAGTTCTAAAAATTGAATTTTAAAATTTTATAAATTTTAGACCTACGTTAGAAATTTGATGAATTTAATTAAACCTAATATTTTAATTAAAACTTAAATATTACATTATTTAATAAAAATACCTTACATTTTCAAATACTTATCACTATGTTATAATTTACTAGTGATATTTACATTATTTAATAAAAATAATTCCAAGTTTCATTTTATAACAAATATATATACACTGAAGTGACAAAAGTCATGGGATACCTCTTAATATAGTGTATAAACAACTCGACGTGGCATGGACTCAACAAGTCGTTATAAATATTTATTTCCAATGACAGATTTTGGGCAAGAACAAACCTGAACCCATAAATGCTCGATGGGATTCATGTTATCTAGGTGGCCAGAATTTGTTGGAATTGTCCAGAATGTTCTTCAAACCAAAAGAACAATCGTTATTTGAAACACCCCCATGAATGGCTGCAAGTGATCCCAGATAATACAACAAACATGCTGAAAAACAGCCCACACCATTACGTTCATTAATCAAGTTTGGGTCCATGGCTTCGTGGGGTCTGCGCCCTCATAACCCTTCAGCTCTACCAGTCGTGACTCATCGGACCAGGCCACGGTTTTCTTTTAGCCACCGATAAACGAGAGTCGCTGGGATGTAGAAAGGCTCTTCTTCTGCTGGAATAGCCCAAGAAGACATTCTAACACACAAGCACAGTCCGCACAGTTCTAACAGACAAGTCCCTTGTAAATATTTGAACTTGTCTGTTATCTATCGCCGGTCTCGGTCGTTATATACCACTGCGCTGTCCATATGTCTGAAATTTCATACTCTTGGCATACACAGTGGATCTGGGAATGTTGAATTCCCTAACGATTTCCGAAATGGCATGACCCATGCGTCTAGCTAACTAACATTCCGCGTTCAAAGTCTGTTAATTCCCGTCGTGCGGTCATCATCACGTCAAAACCACTTCATGAATAACTAACAGAAATGAAAAGCTCTGCGAAAGCACTGCGCATTTATACCTGTTCTATGCTACTGCCATCTGAAAATTTGCATAATCCCATGACTTTGTCACTTCAGTGTATATATATATATTTATATATATATATATAAATAGTTTTTATGTAATTTAAAAAAATTAAAGAGTTAATAGTTAAAAATTATATATCTCAATGTGTATTTAAAGTGTTGAATTTTCAGATATATTGATTTTGAATTATTTAAAAAAAAACTTTATCCATCGAACTGTAGATGATATGTTGAAGATGCATAGTGTAATATTTTACAACAACAATAAATTTTAAAATAACAATATAAATCATATTACAATAAAAATAAGGTTTATTTGGTAATTTAGTATTTTTATAAAAATGTTCTGCTTTTCAAATGGAATCAAATACACATGCACACACTGATTATATAAATCATATGTATAATAAATGTAAATAATTGAATGTTTATTTGCATTTCAAAATCCGCCTTTGCTTTGGTTTTGCATGTGTAATAATTTGGTTTTATATGTGTTAGAAGTGTTCAATCAGAGTGTACTTTGAATTTTAAAAAAAAAAAATCATTAAAACAATTTTCAAATTCTAATTAAGGAAAATTTTCAGAGACCATCTCAGAAAGTCTTGTAAAAATTAATAACAATTAAACTAAATTATGTGTCTGATTTTCTTGGTGTTAGTGCGGAGAAATACAGTACTCCATGAATATACAATACTCTACTACACTATTCAATACTTTTACAACCACTCCCTTCTTCGTAAAAGTTCAGTTCGTGTGACGAATTGGTCGCCTTTTATATGAGGATGAATGCTTACTGGTCCTTCTTTTTCATCTCTAGAAGTCCTTATTCATTGCAGTCTACTGGTCCTTCTTTCACCTCTTACTACAATAGACTTCTACAGATCCAGTCCTGTAGAAGTGCTTTCAGTACTTCAATCCGGGATTTTACTTTGTATCGGAATTTTTGCGGAATTTTCTAATCAAAGTGAGAGACTTAAAATAACTGCTAAAATCGGTTTTTTTTTTCGTTCTAATGCAGCTGGCAAACACTTAGACAATTGTCTTTGATGCCTTAAAGTAAGCGCTGCACTGACGTTACCCACTTAGCACTACCCAGGACGTGTGTGCAGCTTGAAGATAAGCTACGGAAGTGGAGTAACAATACTTCCGTAACACTCTACGATCCTGTTAGACCGGGACCTATGGTTTAAAGTGGATTCCGAACCACTAGAAACATCCATGGTACCACTGGGACTCGAACCCGAAGCCTGTGGTACCGAGCGCCAGCCCCTCGGCCATTCAGGCCCTCTGCTAAAATCTTTTCTGCCTCAAAATTAAATCATTACTTTGCCGGCTACAACTAAAATTGATTGAATAAATAAATTAATAATATAATTGTGTGTCGGACATTTGATAAGTAATAAGGGTTGATTTCTCTGCCTTCCTTGCTTGCTTTAACTCTGGGAGCACAAATGTTACTTACCTTTTGTGAGAAATAGACTACGGAGAATTATAAATAAATGGTTAATTCATTCCCATAATTGGCGATTTTCGAAAGAAAACAAAGTATGTAATCTATTATCCCTCTAGAAAAATAACTCACTTGAATGGTAAAAATTGTAAATATCAAGCCAATTATTACAATAACAAGCTCATCAAGAAAAACAATAATTATCATAGAACACGTTTAGTCACTGAAAGTCGCGGAAATATTTTTAAGGTATAGCGTCATATTTGAGAAGACTGCAAATACTGCAACATACACAGAATACAGATGCGTCAAAGTAAATTCTAAGGAGGAAGATGGTTCAATGTGAGGCCTTCTGTAATTCAGAGACTATGGAAGGCATTTCTAAGAACAGAACCAACTTCTAGAACACACAGTAAAACAGAGCATGGGGTGGGGAGGATTCTCAAAAAGTTGAAAGGATATATAAGAAACATAAGTGCTTTCTTGAAGAAAGAGAACCAGACACCCTTATAACAATATAAATTATGTTTTCAACCCCTACTTCAATATATAGATTCTAAAATGGTTCACAATAACCCTTTTTATTTAAAAAAAAAATACATTGTATATAAGAAAATATTAAAAACGTACAAATAATTTTAGCAGTGGAAAAATTTAACTGTGTTCGGTATTTTTTTAATAATGTAAAAAAAAAAAAAAAATTTTAATGAAAATTATTCAAAAATAGAAATTTTTAGGAATAGAAATATTTCTACGGTTTCGGTAAAACATGTGTAATAATCATTAGTTGCATTTGTCGCTCTACGGTCAATTTTTTGCGCACTTTAGACTAACTAGATCTTTGCTTGTCTTTTACAGTTTAACGTGGATCCCGAACCACTAACAAACATCCATGCCACCGCCACGATTCGAAACTGAAGCCTATGGTAACCTTTAGTAGATAGTGTTTTTTATCCCACTTGGTCGATAGCGATATCTACACTAAGTGCAAGAACCCGTTTAGTTTCATGGAAGGAGGGACAATTTCTGTTGTGATGGAGCATCATTGATAGAAGTCTAACTTGGCTCCGTAACGATGTCTTTTTACGAGATAGATTGTCAGCCCTATGCCCAACGTTCTACAGTCATATTAGACAGGGACCTACGGCTTCAAAGTGGATACCTAACCACTGCAAACATCCATGGCACCGCCCGGACTCAAACCCGAAACATGTGGCACCGAGCGCTAATCGCTAGGCCATCATGCCCTTAGTAGAGAATACAATTATTTTGAGCAACAATTGAAAAAATAAGTATGCATGTTTATATAGAAAATGGCCAAATAATTGTATGAACCGTTTTCAAATACTCCGCCTTCAGTAACATTGAGTAAATTACTGAATAGTTAAAATATGAATCATTTATATATTATTGTAAATTTAATTTGAGGCAAAACTCATACCATTTCTTTAAATCACATATTATCTTAATACAATCAAATGACTACTGATTATAAGATTAATCAAATACACTTTTTACAGCTGCAATGATTCACAGCTTTAATATCTAAATAAAAAATTTGCATAAGTATGCTATTATCCATTTTAAGACTTAAAAGCCGTTTCAGAAGATAATATATTTAAAATTTTCGATTATTCGAAAATTTTGCACTTATATTTTCCAACTTCCTCCCGACATGTTTTCCAACTTTTCAACACTAGCTAAAGAAAATCACAGAAATTAAACGTCATTTTTAGTTAATTTTGCATTTAGACTACAAAGTGTAATCTTTCCCTTTTCACCTATTCTTTCAACACGCCAAGGCGAGACAAACACCTCAAATGTTTTCTTTTGCCATTGGAAGGTTAGTATCGAAATCAACTGTAGACAGAATGTTTTATGGAGGAGGGTTGCATACAAGAATTCCAACTCTTGTGTGTATTCTTCGCACTATGCCACCGATTTGAAAAGTTTAAACGCGCACTTATACAGACCAATTGTAATGCTAATCAATGGAGGTTTGTAATCTGTAATAGTGGGTTCTGATTTTGTTTGCAAGTTAGATGTGAAGGAAAACGTGCGATTATAGAACCCGTATATCTCCGCAGGAGGTACCTCTCACTAATACAGAGATGACATTCTTGATACAATTGTTTGTCTGTACGCAGATGAAGTTGAGGACTTCTTCATCTTATTCGACAACAATACAATAGAATTCAAATTGTATAACTTCTTCGAAGAACCTTCGCGAAGAAACTATCGTGGGTGGTTGCATTCACTAGACTGTATATTATTGTATTGTACAGTGCAGTATTATTGCATTGGGCAATGCAATACTATTCAATCCAGTACATTAGAGCTGTATTGTATTGTATTCCGACATAAACCTAATTGAGGATGTTTGATATGCTCCAGAAAGCCATATTGCTGCACTTCAGACACTTTGACATATTATTGCATTGCATATACCACTTCCTACAATCAGTAAGATCTTCCCAGCATAGAAATGAGCTTTGCTGTCAGCTGAGTAAATAAATATCACCATTTTTCGCATATAACATCTTTATAACTGTTAGAGTTTATCATACATTATATTGAATCTGAACACACATTGAATTAAGGTACTATGTTGTTTGTTAAGATTCCATTTTTCAAGTCAGAAAATAAATATATTATTTTTCATTTGTGTCAAATATATGAAGCACTATTTAATTAACATTTTTTTGTTCAAATTTTATTAAATTCCAGTTAATAGAATTTACCGAATAATACCCATTATTATATTATTATTACCCTAAAATACCCAATAATATTACCTAATTATAACTTTTTTTATATTTTTCTGTAATTTTTGAAAACCAACTTTTTTTAATTATCGACATCCAGAGTTGCTCTTTTATTATTAATGTATTTATTTCACTAGCCTGTACTTCTGTCTTATTAGTTTGTTTATATTTTTAGCATTGACATATACCAGTTTAACTAAATTAATTCTTGTAAGCATTTCAGAAGAAGTAAATATAGTATGTCTTGATAATTAAAAATAAAAATTTTCAATAGTTTCTCATATTAGCAAAGGAATTTAGAGATCTTTTGAAATGTCAGAAAGATTATATGCAAATATCATCATAATTATTATATATGGCTAATACTTTTAAAATTCCTTTTTTCTTGGAAGAAAGAACTCTTTTGGTTTCCATTTAAAGAGCATTTTAAACATGCAATTGTTATATGATCAAAAATATAAAAATACTAATTCTGAAATATTGATTAATCGCCTGAACAAAATAAAAACAGACAATCTTGATTTATTGAATATTTCAATACATTTTTACTATGTCTAATTTTTAGGTATTTTTTATGGTACATGATGGCCGAGTGACTAGCGCTTTGCCTCACGGTACCACAGGTTTCAGGTTCGAGTCCCGACGGTGCCATGAACGTTTGTAGTGATTCGAAATCCACTTTAAATTGTAGATCCTGGTCTAATATGACTGTTGGCCGTAGATGACAACCCTACTTCGTGAAAAAGAAAGCATCTCCTGCCTCGAAATCTGACGGTAGGCAGACGGCCTTGGCCCACCATGAGGCTGTTGAGCCAATAAAGAAGAAGAATGTGTAAATAATATGTATATTATTATATTAGCCTAGTATCAAAGGAATATGGTTTATTTTCCTAACATTGTATATTTAAGAGGAAAGATAAATAATATATAAAATTTAATTTAGATAAATTAATTAATACATTTTCGTTAATAACGTTCGTTAATATTCGTTAATAACAAAGTTTAAACAATGTGTTAAGTTACAATGCTAATAATATGTCTCTATCCAACTCAGATCTGGAACAGACACTTAAATATGTTTTATCAATCATATATGTTATAGCTTAGATTAAAAAATGATAAAAAATAAAATTTAAATTACAGAAAAAAAAATATTAAGAAAACATCTCCTACTATGAGGCAATTAAAACAACGAGATTGGGAAAAATAACGATAGCTGTCGGTACAAAAGGACTACATTTGGATAAATTTGGGCTTCTTTTCAAGGATTAATAATGTTCTGTTGTTTTTAAAGCACCTATCATTTTCCTTCTCGTTTCATGAGAAACATAGTTGCAAAAAAAAAAAAAAAAAAAGTTCATTACACACTTCAAAATTTTATAATTTGTACTATTTCAGAATTTTTTTTTTTTTTTTTTTTAAGAGATGAAAATCATTTCTTGGGGCAAAATAAGTAGTTGCTGCTTAAAAGCAGTTCACATAACATTTTAGAACAAACGAGAGTAAACATCGCGATTTCCAGAATCTTCTTGTCAGGTCAGTTTAAATTGATCTTTGAATAAATATATTCTGATTTACCTTTCCCATCTGTGAAACACGTGGTAATTACCCTAGAGCTTTAAGAGTTCTTGATAATCATCTCGAGCCTGGAATTCCTCAAGTTGATTTATTTTGCCAACTCAATGATATCTGAAGCATTTTTGGAGACTTTTTTATATGAATTGAAACATCAGATATGGCAATCTAAGAATCACATCGATTGAGCTCCTTAACTGGGCCTCAGCTTGATTTAACAACAATTATCTCATGCATGACTTCAGAACATGAGGATTGCAAGTTATCTGTAGTATTTCTTTGTTTAACTTTTGTCCGATAAAGACACGGCTGCCTGGTGGCCAATTGGTTAGCGCTCTGGCCTTTGCTCGAATCCTGTAAATGGCATGGATGTTTTGTTAGTGATTCGGAATCCACGCTAAACTGTAAGTCCCAGTCTAATAAACCTAGAGTGTGCTAAAAATGAACGTAGAGCGACAAACCAAACCAAACCCAGAAAACAATTACCTTTGTCTGGCCATCGTAATATATATATACGGTTGTGATATATATATCATTTAGTCAAATTTATAGTTTAAAAAAAAATGGCAATAAGGCTTTTTAAAACATCGCTTTCCCTGCTTTTTAAGCTGGGATTCCGCATAGAGGAATTAGAGAAGGAAAGAAAGACGTCGAATTTAAGACGGAAACTGAATTGTGAAAAACGCTTCAGAAGGAGAAATATTTGAGACAATGGTTAATTCTTCTTTATGATAACTCTGATTTGGATTCAAATGGAAATGACATCATCACAGTGAGAAGTTTATTTTATTTTAAAAGTAATTTTCCTTCAAGATATTCAGATTGGTTATTAACTGTCTGAATCCTAAAGAAAGATCACAATAACAAATTTAGGCTAGAGAAAATACTTCTTATTTAATCTGTTCTTCTCATTATTAAGTTAAAGTTATTATTTTGTTGATTTAACGCAATAAAGGGTTTTTTCTGTTTATAGGTGAAAATATAAATTATATATGATAACCTTTTTTTTTTTACCAATAGCCAATATCTTATAAATATTAGCATCACAAGCTCATCACTTTTTGAGGAAAATTGAAATAAGAATCGACATTTTTGGACAATAATTATATGTATTTTTACTATTTTTATTAAACCATTTAACTAATTCCCTGGCACTACAGTCAATATTGTACTATGGACGTCTGCTTACTGGCAGATTCCAAAATAGGATATGTTTTCTTTTTAAGGGGCAGGTTTGTCAGCCCTACGCCCAACGCTCTACAGTCATATTAGACTAAGACCTACGTTTTGAAACGCTACAAACATCCATGGCACCACCGGTACTCGAACCCTATACCTGTGGAATCGAGAGCTAGAAATTATTTAACTACTCTAGAAAAATACAAAATATTTCACCATATGTTAATATAAAATATGTAAATTAAAATAATTATATTATTACTATATAAATTATATAGAATATATATCTTATTACATTAAATGTTATATGAATTAAGTTTAAAATGCATATTTTTGTATACCAAACAACAACACTCATGTGCTAAATTCAATGTTCACTCATAGGCAATTAAATCATCAAAAAATGTTAATTTACTAATAATGACTTCTAAGAAAAGTTGTTATCATCAAAAAGAATTATCATTATCATTTCAATTCATTATCGTTAAGGAACATTGAAAGTTTAGAGGAAGGAACATTGAAAGAAACATAATTCCTCTATTGTGGTTATCGAATGGAATTCTCTTTTTGAAATACCCTTTAATTTGTCTCCAAACGATTATACAACCTCCAGTTCTAAATATATTATATTTATTTCGTAAGAAAATATAATAAAGCAAAGAACATTTTCGTGTTACTTGGCGAATGAAATCAGAAGTTTGATTCTTTATACTGATCACAAATTTATTTCCTTACCACTTTATGTGGCTGATAAAATAATTCTTTGAAGAGTATTTGGGCTATCCCTTATTTTAATAGACTATAAATTTTATAACCGATTATCTTGGAATTACGCTTATTTTTCAATGAAAGTTCGCTCCGTTCCATGAGAAAGCCTAAATTGGCCTTTCGAATATTGATTTATAATTTATTCCACATTATATTTCTTTATAATTAGCTCTCTAGAGTTCAGTACCACAGGTTTTGGGTTCGAGTCCCGGCGGTGCCATGAATGCTAGTGGAATGAATATTAGTGGTTTCGTTTCCACTTTAAATCGGTCTAATAGGACGGTAGAATGTTGGGCGTAGGGCTGACAAACCTACCTTGTAAAAAGAAACCTTCTCCTGTCTTAAAATTTGCCAGTAAGCGGATCATGGGCTGTAATACCAGGCAGTTAGTCAGTTTTTTTTTTTTTTTTATAATGTTTAATGGAGAAAGAAAGCAATTTAAGAAATTAACTATTTAAGAAATGACTTTAACTTATACCTTTCTACAATAATCTAACCTTTTCTAATAGTATAACCTATAAGTGCAAATTAATAATCATTTTGGAATTTCTATAGAAGTATGTTTGGCCGATTTTTGTCATGGAGATATTTAATCATGCAAATAAATACAGATAAAAATTATTGAACATTAAAAGCAAAGGATTTTATTTAATTGGGAAGGTTGCATTCTAACATTTATTTCTAAATTCTTATAGACAATTAGCATAAATCATACAAATTTGATGAGATGATGATGAGAAGATTTGATCACGCGAAAATTTTTGTAAGATTTATTTAGGCTTAGAAATATTCTTTCATAACTTTTTCAAAAGTTAGAAAGTATTATAACTAATAATATTATAATTGTAAGTATTATAATTGGCATTATTTGGAATAAAATGATGAGTTTCTTTTCATGTTACAATCATATAAAATTTTGATTATTTCTATTTAATTTCTTGGAATTATTACGAGAAACATACAGATACGAAAACTGTTGTGAGACTGTATATACGTGGGTGTTTGAAAAATTTGAAGAAAAAAATTGTCTTTCATTTTCGGGAATTTTTTAAAGTTTTTCACTTATTTTTTTGAATCACTAATAGTAGATGTTAACAATGTAAAAATAAATTTTAAATTTTAAATGATATTCTTTGCCTAAGCAAATTATGTTTTAGAAAAACAAGTTGTGTTTCATATACCTAAATGCTTATGACATCAATAATAATATTTAATAATTTAGTAGGTTTTCTGAAATTGTTTTTAAAAAATTAATCTTAAAAGATTGGAGAGCGCTGTTCTTTTATCTTTTCCAAGATCTTACAGAAATATATAACCTTTATAGGCTTGTTCCGGTGCAACTGTACCATACAAAAAAAAGGAGGGGGGGGTTTACAAACAAGAAATCCGTAAACTATACAACCTTTACCTTCACTAATTTAAAAATATAATGTTTGTAAAATGTCTTTCCGTAAGCTATAGAATTTAGATTATATGTATACATTATTAAAATGTATCTGTCCTTTATTCGCATTGAGTTTGAGTACGTTTTTCATTGGTATGAATCTTCACTTGAGACTGTCAAAGTGAAAATTAAAATTTATATTTTAAATGTACTTCTTCAATGCAAATTTGTACTTTAAAAACAGTTTGGTGCTACATAGCATGTTAATACTAGAAATTTTAATTTTAAAAAATAAAGAAGTAGAATGCATACGCGAAAAAAAATTAATAAATTGGTCTGCAAATATGTATCGCACGAAATGGATCAATGTAAATGAATCTTAATGAGACGAAATAACAGAGTATAATTTTAGTACAATCTTTTGAAGAAAACTCAATAGTATTAGGAAAAATCGAAAATAGCAAACTTATTTTCCACACGGGGCAATGAACCATGCCTACTTCAAAATAATTTTGGGACATCCTTTTAATTGCATGTATGACACTTAATTATGACTGGTTCACATCTTATATTATAATATAAGCTGTTCCAGCTTACAAGAAGATTATATAAGCTACATTATACTAAAATAGTTCATATGATATCAGCAATTGGCTTATATCAGATTTTTTTCTTTTCTGAATTATATCTGAATTATATTTAAAAAATTTCCTTTTTGCCCAATTGCACAATTAATCCCTTCTTCTTCTTCATTGGCGCAACAGCCTCATAGTGCTCCAAACCATCTGCCTACTGGCAGATTTCAAGACATGAGATGCTTTTCTTTTTTATGGAGTAGGTAGGTTATTGAAGTAGGGCACTACGCTCAATGCTTTGCAGTCATAGTAGACCGAGACATACGGTTTAAAGTGGATTCGAACCACTACAAACATCCATGGCACCGCCGGGACTCGAAAACCAGTGGACCAAGCGCCAGAACAATAAATCCCTAATTTTATATAATCTTTTCTTTAATAACTATAATTATTTACGAGTTTTCTCACTTGGGACCATACGGCACATATTAGCCTGTGCCGTAAAGGTTCAGTGGCTCATAAAACTTCAATAGTAGCCAATGCGTTAAGAAACGGAGAAATTCGATGCCAACTGTGTATAAGCGTTTTTGTTGGAAAAACAGTCTCTAGTGGCAGTTTTCCAGATTTTCTCTTCATGCCACAGAAATGAGGAATTGAAAAAGTCTTCCAGGAAGGCAATGCCCTCTTATCATCGGCGGTCTGTAGCCTAATCATAAAAAAATAAGCTAGATAAACTATCAAGATAGAGATAAGCTTGATTGCCAATGACCAAGACTTCGATTTCAACTGGTGACGTGAATTGACTCTATTTTGGAAAATGGGTATCTCAGTAGAATGTCTCAACTCTCAAGTGCCGAAATTTTTGGCACCAATTTTTCCGGATTTTCATTTATACTGCTTATAATGTGGAACCTTTATTCCTAAAGTTTTATTGGATGATATTGCTGTCTCCTATATCATTGTTTAAAACAATACTGAGTCTACATTAGAATATTCTCGTGATAAGCTAGTGGATTCATATATTAAATACTGATTTTTAAAAAATCGAAAAAACTATTTAAACTAGCCAAAATATTTTTTTTCTAAGCATAAATAAATTCCCTCTCGCTTCTATAATTTCATTGAAGAAATAATGTCTATAATCCTTTTCTCCTCTAGTTTAATAAGCTTTCACCTCTATATTTAAGTTCAGTGTTGTAAACAAAAGGAAAAAAAAAATGCAATAATTCCGAAATTGAAAAACTGAATGGATAGGAATACAGATCAATATTTTTCAAATAAGAAAAAAAAAAAAAATCTGTATAAATTAATAACATCTAAAATTAATCTAAATTAATAACATTTAAAATTTTATATTAATTTTAATTCTATCCTAGATTTCTAAAAAAAATAATAAAATAGAAACTTGTATGTTTGTTAATAACATTTCGTGTATTTTTAATCCAAAGTGATAATCAAAAGAGATAATCACGAAATAGAGAATCAAAGAGACAATCAAAAGAGATAATCACGAATATGAAAAAATATATATATTTCAAAGATTTTAATGCAAAAGTTGGACATTTCAATTTATATTGGTAGAAAAAGATGTAAATACGTATGCTATAAAGGGAAACTTCCACATTCATTTTAATTGGTAACAGATTCAAAATCGCATCAAAGAATTCATTGTTTCTTCATTTAAGAAATAATTGATGAGTTTCTCAATGTTTCCATCTTTTTAATGGAAATTTTAGTTCTTGAATACCATTAACTAACAATGGTTTTTGAAGATAACGAAAAATTTAAGACTTTTATAGCTATCCAGAAAATAAGTTTTATACCTGATGTAATATGTATATTTATTATGATTATGGTAAATGAACTGGTCTATGGAATTTATTTTAGTAATCAAATTATTGGAACAAATGTAAATGAGTATAAATTAATTATTTCAACCATATAAAAAATGTTTTGATTGAGATTTAATTATAAAAAACTATACCAAAAATTAATTTGTTAAAGTATTTTTATAGAATTATTCGAAGTAAAGAGGCTCTATATAAACCATCATATAAATTAAAGTGATACAAGCGTTAATTATTACATCTATTAATTATTCAGACTTACCAGTGGATAGGAACTAACAATTAGGAACTGTAAAAACATCATTCCAAACACTATGCACACTCTGATGCCACATCGAGCTGCTAAACCGTTCGAATGTTCCATGGCCGATTCTGCTAACTAACTGAACGAGACTGAAAAGCAGACAATTTTGCGTGGACATTTAAAAGAGAAACATTTCTTTTAGGGAAAGGGTTGTGGGTAGGTGGCGTTTTTCCAGATGGGGGTCAACGCGCAGTCCCCCCACACCACCGGAAAGGGAGGTTTGTCCGGCACAGGTTAAACACTTGCTTCAGTTGCATGCTCCATTGTTCGGTGACGTCATAGCGGGGTGCCGCCCATGCAAAAGGAAACAGAAGATTTTTGTTGGTAAATGAAACGTCAAGCGTTTTGACAGTCGAACGATGTATACATCTGCTTTGCTTTTTGTGTTATTTTACTCTCTGCACGGTTTTTACATTTATCAACAAATATTTTTTTTTTTTTTCTTCTTATTTTTTTTTTTTTTTTTTTTTTTTTTTTGCACGCTTAATGGAATAGTTTTTAATGAATTGGGACGTGGTTCATGCATACCTAGGGGTTTGCGTTAACAGCCACTTGTTTTGCGACCTGAATTTTAAATAAATTAAAATTCCAACTTTTTAAAATTTTTTTGACGGTTAAATGGGAATAGGACGCAGATGGAATATGCATTTAAAGATGAAAACATTTTGCTTATACTAATATTATTTGCTATAACGTTTTTACTAAAAGGTTATAATTAACATAAGACTGCAAAGAAAATAGTCAGTTAACATAAGACTGTCAGTTAACATAAGACAGTCAGTTGACATAAGACTGCACAGAAAAATACCAATGTTTGCTTTTCATATTTCAATGATTTCAAATATTATGATACAATAGTATTATAAAGTACAAGTAATAAAAATTTTTTTTTTTTCAAATGTGATTAAAACGGATGTTTTAGATGTATATAGTACGAGATAATATGATATACAATATTTACAAGAAACATTGCATGGAAAATATATTTATTACAGTACAATACAGAGAGTTAAGTTTAAGCTAGAAAAGAATATTCAGCACTACTTTGAAAAATGTAATACGCAATGTATGTATGTATATATAGGATTCTACATTGTATAGAATTCTACATTAAAATTTGAGAGCTGCGCAAAAGACTGCACATCAGCTGTCTATATAATACTTTTTTTTATATGCCGTAGCTTATGGTGCACTGTTTGCGTGCGATTTTGCATCGTTTTCTTATTCTGACAATTGAATATCAGAAAATTTAGTAGTACATCTCTACGAACATTGACAACAAGATTATTGTGTTAATCCAATAACTTGCAGAAATCAATAACTTAAGTCTGGTTGACTCTGCATTCAAATTTGTAGTTTATCTTCTCAAACCCACTATTCCACCCATTTTAGTATGATAAAAAGGAAGTTAAAAAAAAAATTACTGTTTCAAAGAGATTGAAAGGGGAAATAACAGACGAAGATTTCGCAGATTGCATATGTGGTTTAACTAATGATTTATTTGCCATTACAACTAAGCAAATCTTCAACAACTGGACAGTTACCAAGAAGAACATTGTATTTCATTTCCAATAGATTTTTGCTGATTTTCTACACAGCATGTTAGTCACCCTAATATTGTATATTTAGTATACATGAATATTTCCTTATTGTAGTTTTTGCCATTCATCCTTTGATTATTCTGTATGACTAATGATTTTCGCAACATCTTATGGTCATTTCGGATCTTGAATATATTAATTTTCAAAATTTCTCTTTTTTTCTCCTGGTTTTTGAAAAATTTTTGATGAGACTTACGAGGAAGCACATTAAAATATATGTATAGGAAAATGCTGTTAGGACTTTTATACGAACTGATGATGTTTCAGAAAAAATGCCTTGTAAATTACCCTTTTAATTTTTCTTGTGATTTTACTTTTTTTGTGGTTTTTGTTTATCTATATATATAACATCTGACCCTTTAACTGTATATAACAACTGACCCTATAACCACTTATCAATCGAGTAGGGTTTGAGGTTGCAGCACCACTGTAGGCGATATTTGGCATTAACAGATGTGGCAAGTGGCTTGAGAATTGCTGCTCTGTCGTAAATGTCCTATTTATGAAGGCGTTCTTCAAACTGTAATTATTGACATTGGAGAATACAAATGCTGATTGAGCAGTATGATCACTTTGGCTGCAGTTGTTTTCTTTTGAGTCATTACAATCCGCTTCAATATCCGTAGGTATCTTTCACTTAGATTCTCCTTCCATCCACTATTTTGCTTTCTCAAGCTTGTCTTGCCGGGCAGTGTTTACGCTGTAATGACTTTAGATACTCTACTTCTAGAAACACCTAAAAGCTGGGATGTTTCGGTCACAACAGTAGTCTGGTTCCTACAATTTGGCCTCTTTAAAAGTCTATAAGATGTAGCATTTTATTTTTTTAAAATCCAAGACGTATATAACTTCACTAAAGCTACCTCATATATGATGTATACTTCTTATATTAAAAGACAAAACTAATAGCTAAGATTACATTTTAATTGTCGCATTCTTAATTGTCTCTTTTATTTACAGGTGTTTCAATGATTTTGATAACCACTTATAACACACACATACACACACTATATATATATATGTGTGTGTATGTGTGTGTCGACTTAGGTGGGTCTTTCAGTTGTGTGCATGTGTCCATTAACTTGTCGGTGGGCATAATGTGTTGAGGTTCCTCTGAAATTTTATAGAAACATCCCTATAAGGCCAATTGCTGGAAGTGTCCACTTCCCCATTTCTCAAACCTATTGGAAGGACTTTTTAGCCTACATATTTAAAGTTCTAAACTCTAGCGCAATTGCAAAAACTTTCCGCTCCTTTCACTTATCATGGCAGCCTGAACCTTTTCAGTTAAAAAGCTCAACGCATTAACTATAAGGCTCTATGTCAAAAAGTATAAAATCGAGCAGGAATAATAATTGAAGATAATTAAAATTAAATAACAATTTGCTTCATTTATAGTTTAAACGAAATCAGTAACGTTATAGAAAATTAAATAAACATCATCATCATAACAGTCCGTTGTGGGACTTGGCCAGCCAGGCTGTTCTCCTCTTGTCCGTGGACCTCCAGCGTTTGCTCTTAATAACATTAAAACCAGAGTCTAAACCAGTCGACCATCCCTTTTTTGTCTTTCCTCTGGTCGTTGTCCAAAGGATTACATTGAAAACTTTTTACATTGAAAACTTTTCAAAGCAGCTCTATAACTTTCCATTATCATGAGAATTAAGTAAACAGAAAAAACTAATAAAAAGATTGAAATTATCTAGCTTTTTATTTGTTGTTTTCTAAAAAGATTGATTTGGTATGATAATTTGACTTTCACGTTTCTCATTCTAATCAATTTATTCGTGTAAGACACAATTCTAAACATTTTATTACGATCCTTGTGCTTATATCCTTACTTCCGTATGCATTGAAACTGGTAAATAAATTCAGAAGGGTTTGTATCAGAGCTTACTAAATGTTGAAATTTCTAAAACAATATATTATCCAAATATTATCGTGATATTACGATATACCGATTTTATACATTTAAAATATAGTATAAAATAAAAAAATAGTAACATTTAAAACAGTAACACAAAATAGTAACATTTTTTTAACATTTAAAATATAGTATTTAATATACACTGAAGTGACAAAAGTCATGGGATAGCAATATGCAAATTTTCAGATGGCAGTAGCATCGCGTAGAACAGGTATAAATGCGCAGTGCTTTCGCAGAGCTTTCATTTTCTGTTCAAGTTATTCATGTGAAGATGTTTTGACGTGATGATGACCGCACGACGGGAATTAACAGACTTTGAACGCGGAATGTTAGTTGGAGCTAGACGCATGGGTCATGCCATTTCGGAAATCGTTAGGGAATCCAACATTCCCAGATCCACTGTGTCAAGAGTGTGTCGAGAGTATGAAATTTCAGGCATAACATCCCACCATGGACAGCGCAGTGGTCGACCGCCTGCACTTAACGACCGAGACCGGCGACGTCTCTGCAAGAGTCGTAAATTCTAACAGACAAGCAACACTGCGTCAAATAACCGCAGAAATCAATGTGGACGTCCAAGGGACTTGTCTGTTAGAACTGTGCGGAGAAATTTGGCTTTCTTGGGCTATTCCAGCAGAAGACCGACTCGAGTGCCTTTACTGACAGAACGACATCGCTTGCAGCGACTTTCGTGGGCACGTGAGCATATCGGTTGGTCCCTAGATGAATGGAAAACTGTGGCCTGGTCCGATGAGTCACGATTTCAGTTGGTAAGAGCTGATGGTAGGGTTCGAGTGTGGCGCAGACCCCACGAAGCCATGGGCCCAAACTGTCAGCAAGGCACTGTTCAAGATGGTGGTGGCTCCGTAATGGTGTGGGCTGTTTTTCATGGCATGGACTTGGTTCTGGTGCGACTGGACCGAACATTGACTGGAAATGCTTATGTTCAGCTACTTGGAGATCACTTGCAGCCATTCATGGACTTCATGTACCCAAACAACGATGGGATTTTTATGGATGACAATGCGCCATGTCACCGGGCCACAACTGTTCGCGATTGGTTTGAAGAACATTCTGGACAATTCCAACGAATGATCTGGCCACCTAGATCGCCCGACATGAATCCCATCGAGCATTTATGGGACATCATCGAGAGGTCTGTTCGTGCCCAAAATCCTGCACCATCAACGCTTTCACAATTATGGACGTCTATCGAGACAGCATGGCTCAATATTCCTGCAGAAGACTCCAACGACTTGTTGAGTCCATGCCACGTCGAGTTGCTGCACTTCGCCGGGCGAAAGGAGGGCCGACACGATATTAAGAGGTATCCCATGACTTTTGTCACTTCAGTGTATAGTACAAAAAAGTTCCATACCTTTTTTTTTGTATCGTGGAATTTAATTTCGAGTCTTTGAGCGCTGACACCCCCTAAATTTCTTAAAAATGATTTTTAATGTATGTTTTCTGGTATGAATTATGATTGTTTTAGTTCACTCGAACCGTTTATCGATTTATTATTCGGCTGAACTGTAGAAATTATAAAGTATGTTTCTTTAATGAGAAAAAAAAAAAAAAATACGCAAGAATAAACCACTACAGAATATTAATGAATGTTTAGTTGTATATCCATTCTTACCAAGTAAAAGTAAAATGATGATTGCTTAGCAAGACTGCAATATATAAGTACACATTTCTAAAAAATATTAATAATTTCGGTAAAAGCAAGCATATAATTATTCAGAAACATAAATGTGAATAAAATCTAATTAATTTTTAATGATTTTACTTAGGCTTCTTCTTTCTTCTTCAAAGGTGCCACAGCCCCATGGTGGGCCAAGGCAGTCTGCCTACTGGCAGATTCCGAAACAGGTGTTTTCTTTTTACGGGGTAGAATGCTCTTCGCCGAACAGTCATATTAGACCGGGACCTACGATTTAAAGTGGATTCCGAATGATCATCCAAGACAACACATCCAAGGCACCGCCGATCACAAAACATCCAAGGCACCGCCGAAACTTGAACCCGAAACCTGTGCACAGAGCTCTAGTCACTCGACATCAGGCCCATTTAACTAGGCTTAATATGGTAAAAAAAAAAAAAAAAAAAAAAAAAAAATCATTTTTAGATAGTAAGCTTTAAAAATAATAAGTTGATTGAGAATGCTGTGTAGAAATCATTTTGCTTACATTCTTATTTATTTTAAAATTTTGACCTTTTAAAAATCCAAAATTATTTTTTAAATAAATCAATTTTTAGCGAGATCCTTAGAGCTTTTCTTTTTGTTTGCTATTGCTTACTATATACGTTACGATTCAAATGTATGAGAAGGTAAAAGCATCATTATATGAATTATAGAATACATAAAAACCTTCATGTCTGCAATTTTCGAAACAAATATGTGCAGTTGCCTAGTAATAATTATGAAGAAGCGCTGACGTACAAATACTGCACGTCGGAAATCGGCAGATACACGTGCGTCCAATGTCAGTAAAAGCCGATTATCAGCTCCCATTCGCCGACCATCTCTGAGGTGGCCTTCCGATTTTAAAATTGGTTAATCCGATGTTGAAAGATCGGAATCGTTTTTCCCCTCCCATCGGTTATAGGAATAATCGGCTGGCCAATCGAAACGTGGTTCGCCAGCTGCATCACAAAGAAATCTTTGAGAAACTGATTAGAGAGCTATTGTAGAAAATTTATTGCAAAAAAGGCTCACAGAAGTTTTAAGTGTGCTTTTGTTGTCGAACAAAAGTTGTGGTCAAGACTTTTCATTTAAATGTGTTTTTCTCCGAGTAACTGCGTTGGAGAGCCTCCCATTCAGAGTATTCCAAGAGAGTGTCGCAGTTGGGATGTGGCACGTATGCCACGGCTTCATGTAAAGGAAAATGTAGCCGAAATTTTTGCCTTTTTTTTTTTTGTTTGTTTTGGAAATATCGTGCTTATTTTCAGTTGTATCGCAAAATAAAAATTTGTGGTCAGTCTTATACCTAACTTAACAGACGTCACAGAATTGTTGTGTCGACTTATTCAATTCCTTCTATTAGCTCACACTCTCCCTGTATATATCCTGTTCAAATTTTCAATCGTTCATAAAATACTTTTTATTCATCCACTCAAGTTCAAATACATTTTTTTTAACTTATAGGGGATGGCACTGGATGTTAATACAGTTTTTTTTTTCAAATATTAATTCGGTAATTAAATTTATTTAATTAATTTTAGTTTTTTAGATTTAAGTTGCATATATCTACCAATAGATGGCGCCAAATAAACAAATAAATGAAAGAAAATTATTTATAAAGGACTTTCTGCAATATAGTGAAAAAAAGTAGAATTGACTTCAATTTTTTTTTTTTTTTTTTTATTACTTGTTGTATATATTAATCCAATAATTTGTTCCCATTTTATTACTGTCCGTATTATATAATTATATTATTATTGTTGTCAAATGGGAAAAAGAAATATTTCTCATTTAGATAAGCGCAAATTTAGGAACTTCGTGCTTAGCCTTCTCATGGACTTTCAACGCTATACACTACTGTCTGGAGTACAACAATCGCCTTCATAATTGACCCGGCATCGTACTCTTCCGGTCAAAATATGAAACTTCATAGCTGACTTTACAACCTTTTTTTTTTTTTTTTTTCTTCCTTTCTATTTCATTTCTCATATCACATTATCTTTCTTTTCTGTCTTCACTTCACACGCCTTTTTCCTCTCCTTCCCTTTTATCTCGTTTCTTAGATAGTTTTATATCAAAATTTCAGTTAACCTCATTGGCTAGATGTGCATCAATGAGACCATCTCCAGACAGCTATTGGTTTGAGGAGAAAGCCTTCGTTTAGTCTCATGTGGGTGGCCTCTTGACCCTCACACACTAAAATTCCCAGATCGAGAAAAAACAATCCCTGCTTCAAATTTCCCTTTAATATAGTCAACGGTCCTGACTTCTGCCAAGCTTTTTAAAGGCGGTAACCATTGGTGCGATCCACCTTTTTCATCCTCAAACAGGAAATGAGCAGAGGAACGCTAAATGGATAATTGGGACCATAAAAAGATTAGCTATTGGATAGCGCCTTTTCATCCTTTTTGAAGACTATTCCGACAAAAGTCTGATATAAGCCACACACAAAATTTATTCGAAAAGTTACTTTTCCAGTGAAATAATATAAATATATAATACAGAATAATAGATTATGAAAAAAATACATTTAAATAATATATATAATAAATTTGTCAACACGATATAATGTATAATATCAATGATACAGAACATCGATAGCTGAAATCGAAATTTCGTTAAAGAAACTTAACGTAGACTTAAATCGATATTTCAACAAGTATTGATTTATTGCTGGAATTAGTTTATAGAGGATTTGCTATTCAATTTCTCTCAATTCTGGTCAAATCTATATATAGAAGACACTAATATAAACATTTTATTACGATTGCATTATCCAATATCTAAATAAGTAGGATATGCCCTTATTTATTTTTTTATTAAATTAATCTCAAATAGAGTTCAATGCGGAGAACATTAATGTAGATATTTTATTATGATTGCCAATATTTATTTACGTTTACATTATGCCAAAATTGAAACAAGAATGTAGGTTTTATTATTGTTTTATTAAATGGTTCTCAATTGAAGTGGAGTCTATATACAGAAAGCATTAATACAAACATTTTATTACCAATGCAAATAATTATTTACAGTTACATTATGCCAAGATTGAAACAAGTAAGAGAAGCAGGGTTTGTTGTTTTATTAATTATTATTATCTCAATTCAAGTGGAATCTATACGCGGAAGACACTAACGTTAACATTTTATTACGATTGCAAGTATTTATTTACGATTACATTATACCGAGATTGAAATAAGTAGGAAATGTAGGTTTCGTTGTTGTTTTATTAAATTGTACTCTCAAGTCAAGTTTATATGCAGAAGATACTAAGGCAGACATTATATTATGATACCAAATATTTATTAGCGATTACATTATGCCAAAATTATATAAAAAAAAATATTAGATTCAGGTTTTGTTGTTGTTTTATTAAATTGATTTCAATTCTAGTAGAGTTTGGCGAAATATGTAAAATTGCCTTGTGCCAAGATTGAAGCAGAAGGAGATTCCAGCATAATTTGTAGAGTTATATAATGAAATTTATTAGTCGCAGTATCAACTTTCGAGGTTAAGTCCTGCTAATTACTAAAGCAATTTGAGTAATTGAATTTTTAATAACATATAGATATTTTTTTAGTTGGAGAATTAATTTACGTAGATAATATGTCATTAAGTATAATTCAATAAAGAGGGCCTTTATGATTTAATATTATCTTTAAATGTCTCATGATTTCATAATAAGGGCATGTTATTGTTTGGTGGGTAGCACATTTAGCTTCCAAACGAAGTTAGCTCAATTCGACCGGCATCCTAATTGGGCAGGAAGTCATAGAAAGTTTTCTGCCTAGACCAGGTTTGGGTATGGTAAATATATATGCCGGAAAGTTCCTCCATTTGGTTCGAATAGTAAGACAGACTATGCAACTTTTCCTCGAATGCTTGTTTCAATACTGTTTATTCCAAGTTGTGGTGTCATTAAAGGTAACATAATATAGTATGCCACCTGGGTGCACCTTATACAATGTTGAATGTGCTATATTATCTGTTACGTCATGGCCGGTGACATCAAATTGTAATGAGTATTAGAAAGCAGTAGCAATAATATATATTTTCCCAAATAAATTCATGTTTAGCTCTGTAGTTTGTTAAAAAGTAAAAAGAAATTCCTCTTCAAAATTGCCATTTTTTATAATATATTAGAAAAAAATTTTTTATATACATATATATATATATATGTGTAGCTGGGATAATTTACCGCCAGCTGTCTATTTCCTGAAATTCTACATGAAATCGCTAGAAAAGTCAAGCGTTTAAAAATGTTCTCAAGAAATATGATGACAAAAATGCATATTGGGTATCATAAAATAAATTGGATGAAAACAGACTCTAAGATAGTCATGAGAGGTCTACAATTTGAAGTTGGCACCTTAAACATGGTCCTTGAATTATTGTAATTGCATTGCAATTTAATTCAGTCTAAGTTAAAACTGCAGTTCAGTTTTAGGCAACGAAGTTTTTTGGGAGACAGTGCGCCAAATCTAGAATCATCAATTCATGCATGCTCCACAATTGGAAAAAAAGTTCACTAATGCCAAAATGAGCCAAATTTAGAAATTTTCTAAACTGCGACAAAGGTATGAATTTTAGTGCATTTTAGACATCATTGTGTTCATGCCCTTTTTTAATTATTTTATTAAGAAAATATTTAAATATTTAATTTCTGGTGCTGATCAAATATAGGTGATTTCTGGTTAAGTTCTGCTTTATTTAATGAATAAGAATAATAAAGCAGGATTACAATAAATGAATTGCTAATAATTGGATGTTATAAATGAAATGTTTGTAAACATGAATGTACTAATTATGTAATGTTTGATAAAACGACACGTAAGACATCAAAGTTTTGATTATTCCTTATCGTTACGGTCATATTATTTAAATGCGCCATGATGATAACAAAGCGCTCTTCTCATGATGAGAGGACTTTAAATGACCAAGATGGTCATCGTGATGGACGGACTTAGAAACTACCTTAAAGTGAGCATTGTATTGAGCAGATTTAAAATTACCTTAACATGAACAATATGACACCAGGCATTTGATGTCAATCATTTACCTCAGAGGCATAATAAGGAAGTACCAAAGATCTTTAAATAACAAACTTTAAAATGTTTTTTATTGCAGATTTAATTCCTTAATTCCACGAATATATTTAATAAGGTAAAGTTGTAAATTAGGGAAAAAAATTTTTTTAAATATCTGAAAATGCAATTTTAAAACTATGTTTTCTTAACAAAACGAACAAATAAAATTTTTACTGTAGGGCGTAAAATGTAGTCATATTCAATCAGTTAGTAGAAAATTTACTACTCCTTTCACCAGCAAAAATAATCAATAATAATGATTTAAACTAACCTGAAGGCTTTAATATTTGACTTAAATACAGTTTGGAAAAAAAAAGAAGAAAAAAAAAAAAAACTTTTATTGCCTGCAACTAAGTTTAATCAATTTATGTTAGAATACCGAATATATTACAGTTCTGATTTAAGAAAAATCATGTTAAAAGCTTTTAAGAAACATATGATTAATTAATCTTTTAATTAAATACATTTAATTATTGATAGCATTACATTTAAAATGAAGTACACAATATGAATGCCACATATTAAACGAAAGAAAAAAATTATTAGTACTTAAATCAAGTAATGAAAACTTTTCTATTTAGAAACTGAAAATATATTATTCAAAATTATATTATATTTTTTTAAATAAAGAAAGCTAGTTAAATTTCAAAATAAAATTAAATGAATGAATTTAAAAACAATAAGAATATAAAAATTAGGAATAAAATAAGTAATAAGTAATAAGAATTTAATATTTTTTTTATAAATAAGAATTTATTTCCTCATCAACTCTCTACTCACCAAGCTTTATAGAATTTTCATGGACATAATAAATTGAAATAATGAAATAAATTAAAATGAAGGAATTTAAACTTTAAGTAAATAAAAATTCATTACTTCCTCATTAACTTCCTCCTTACCAAGCTTCATAAGTATTTTCTTGAACGTCTCGCTAACTATTAATATTTTCACAAAAATGTACAACTATTTCTTCGACCCGTGAGAAACTAACACTTAAAAATTTTAACATACTTTAATTCATTCCATTTTTTATAACAGTATTTAAAATTTAATGAAAATAATTTTAAAATTATCACAAAATTACATTTTTTTAATGAAAATATTAAGTCGCAATTTTTTAAAAATATTAATTATTTATAATAATTTGATATTAGTAGTAATATAATATTTTCTTATAACACCAAAAAAACCCATTTTTGGAAATTCACATAATTCCAAATATTTTGATCGCACCTTTAAGAAAAAAATTAAAAATAAATTAATTAAAATTCTAAAGAGTAATTTAACACACATGGATATATTATATCGATGTTCAGTATATATATATATATATACATACACTACATCGATATAATTATATATATATATATATATATATATACATACACTACATCGATATAATTATATGTATATATATATATTATAAACTGTATCGATATGTAATGAAAGTGAAAACCTCGAGTTCAGAAATGGAAAAATTTCAAATGTGATATTAATTAGTTCTAATCAATTACAATAGGCTAGTTTGTACTTTTATCCGTTCATATTAAAAAGCAATATTACCATGGTAGGTTTTTTGGGTACAACTACTTAACGCTTTTTTTTTTTTTTTTTTTCAAATGAAATTTTTAATATTAATTTAAAATTCGTATTTGATATTAAAAATTTAAATAGTTTATAGTTTAAAAATATATAGTTTTTATTTAAAAGTGAAAATATTAAAAAAGTAAAATTATCTTGACTGAAAAATATAACATTTTCTTCTCCTTTGGATACTTTAATGCTTACAAAAATTTACTCAATTGTTTAGAAAATATTAAAAAATAAAATTACTACAACAGAAAAAAATATCATGTTTTTCTCCATATTTACATATAAAATACTATTGAAATTTTTTTATAATTAATTCCAAAATATATTTATTAAAAAAATATTTTTAGGAATTTTTATAAAGTAAAATTATCACAGCAAAAAAATATTTTTTTATCCATCTTTGGATATAATTCTTTAATATTTGCAAAATATTAAAACCACTTTTACTATTAATTCCAAAATACGTATTTTACAGTTTAAAAAATTTATGTGTAATTTTTTTTAAATGTAGTGATAATTATTTTTATTAGTAACCGACAAGTTTCTGGGAAAAGAATTTTAATATATAACTTTCTTAATAATGAACAAATTAGTCCCAAAATTTTTAAATAACAATTTCTGTTTATTAATTAATAATTTTTCTTATGTTACTTTAGTTAAAAATCCTATATTATGTTGGAAGGTAATTAGGATTTAATTGAATTTGAAAAATATATGAATCCAAGAGCTACATTTAATAATATTGCTGCAATTTTTATAAATTAAAAATGCTTCAATGCATTTTTGAATTAAAAATTAAAAATATTGATGTAAAATTTTTCTTATTAATTATTTTTAATGGATCTGACAAGTTTTAGAAAATTATAACATATAACTTTCTTAATGTCGAGTTTATCAACCAGTTCAATTTAGTTAAAGGGTAAATTAATAGGTAAATAGTAAATTAAATTATTAAAACTTTAACTTTGTGATAAAATTTTTTAAAAATAAAATCAAAAAGTGTATCTATTATGGCACAATTTTAAAATACATAATTTAATATATAAGTTATAAAAACAATTACTAAAATAGAACTCTTGGCAACCACAAAAATGAAAATCATTCAATATGTGTAAATTAGAATAAAAGAGGGATACAAAACAGAAGCGCTGTGCGTTTGTAAATTTTTCATTTCGATATCTGTTCGTCACGTGATAGCGCTGATAAGAAATTTAAAGGATTTAATGCGTGTGGACAGGTGTTGTTCAAAGTAAAAGTTTAACAGAAAAGTTTTGTTTGACGAACGTGAAAAATTTTTGGCATGCATTTCCATTTCCGCTTTCAATTAGATGATTTTTGCACGGGGAAATATTATTGGAAATATCAAAGAAGGGGTTGCAACAGACGTTGCCAGGTGTTCGACATCGCTCATATTGTTTCAAGGCTTTGAAAAGTATTTTAAACAACTGGAAATGTGTAGCAAACTTCACTGAAAAAGTCCTGAACTCTCATACTATTTTCAGTTGAGAGTAGGTTCTGATTGTAGACGATAACTGATCTGACGTAAGAGTTGTACTGCTACTGACGTGAGGTGGTAACGCAACAAGCCGAGCAGGAATAGGCTTGCGTACTATTCTCAGTTGAGGGTAGGTTCTGATTCTAGATGACAACTGATCTAACATGAAAGCGGTACTGCTTATCTGCCAGAAAATATACAGGGAAAGGAAGTGCAATATCATGGTATAAACCGGCATCATTTTCAATGGCCGCACGCTCCTAAATGTGTTACAAATGGGACTATAAACGGGCAACGATGAAGTTACGCTGATTCGTATTCACCTTTTTCGTGATGTCTTCGACGATAAATTTGTTTTAATGGACGACAACGTACCATGACATCATACAGTCACTGTTCAAGGATGTCTAAATAGAGAAGATATTCAACGTATTGTAAGGATAGCACGTTCTCCAGATCTAAATCCTATTGAAAACGTTTTGGATGCTTTGGAGAGGCATCTTACTAATTGACAAAATCCTAGAACAAACAAGAACAGCCTCATCTAGACAATTTTAAAAATGGGATAGATTGCCTCAACAGTTGCTAAATCATTTTGTGCAACGTATTTGGAATGTTGCATCGGACTCCATGGTGGACAAATCCTGTAAAGACAATTTTAACAAACGTCGCTTCTGCCCTCAATAAAAAATTTTCCATTTTCCTGTACACAGGATCAAATGAGCACTTTTTTCTTTTTGTGAATTTTCAAAACCTTATATATATCAGAACACAATAAACGATCTTTGTAATAATGTCCGAACAGTATGTGAATATTATTTTATTCCCATTGTCACCCACCTCTCCCTCCCTCAAATTTCTATACATTTGTGATCAGCCCTTAACAATTGCCACCACTGCCAGTAAGAGTTGAAAATTTTTATGAAGTTATCTTTTTTATTCTATCAAGCTAAAACTATATGTAGAAAACTTAATGTGCCTTTACATATCATAGCTTTAAAAATTTTCATGTATCTAAAAAGTAATCGCTTTTGGATTGGTATTGCGCTTTCGTAACATCAGATAACTGAGGTAAAAATAAATAGTTTTTTCTATTTTAACTTTTTTGCTCCATTATATATATATATATAAATATATAGATATATATATATATATATAGAGAGAGAGAGAGAGAGGAAGGGAGAGAAAATAAGCAGACTTGATGACATGGTACATAAGGCTACATGAAACATTAATTTTTACGAAAATAAAGATTTTAAAAGAAAGAAAAATAGAAAATCAGTCTAAAGATGTATTACAAGTTATGAATTATGTCCATAGATGTCCTGCTGCCTTTCCATCGAATACTAAATCTAAAGACAAAACGTCAACTAATCGGAAACTCATTCTGCCTGCCCAGATTCCACCCATTACTTTCAATTAAAATTTATTTCAATTTCTTGGCGCCATGACTCCGGCTATGGACATTGAGATTTCAGCGGAATAGCACCTGCTGACTTCAAAATCTCATATAAAAACAAGGTGCATACTTATTTTTGCTAGTGAAATGAATTCACTGAATTACTTCGAGGGTAAGGTTTTTTATCTGATAAGTATCCTCATCATCAACTCTTCAAATAATTGATGCCATTGAATAGGAGATTCTTGCTGAAAGTAATTACAAAAATATTTGCTTCACTGATGGTAACAGCATGAACAATAGAGTAGGTATTGCTTCAGTTATTTTTGAAGGAAATTCGGAAGTCTACATTTGAACAGATTTGGATCAGGAATGAAAATACCGTCTATCATGCCAAATTATCACGCATATATCTTGTCCTTAAATGATGCGAGAAAAGGATGATTCGTTCAGCTAATAGTTCTTTCTCATATCTTATCTCCTCAGACTTTTTCTCGTCATAGCTATTTACTGCAAAATATTTTTAAGTAAAGAATAATTAATCATCGAAACCTTTTTATAATTGGTGATTCCTTTAGAAACCTAAATATTAGAATTCATTAATATAAATAAATTCATGGCCATTGTGAAATTGGTACATTGTGAAATTTCGATAATGAAAGTGTTGATTTTCCTTGCAAAAGTGCATTGAAGCTTGTTATTGAAGAGAGCGAGGATTGCTGGGTTGCTTCAAAGAAATCCATATTTTAAATTTATGAAATAATGTATATCTGACAATGCTGTTAAGAAGTTTTTCTGATAATTTCACATAGGGCGAATGTCAATGAATGAATGTCTTTTCTGTCATTAAAAATCTGGATCTGATTTGAAGAGAGTTTCTTCATTAAATAAATGTTCAGTCGGGCACATTCAACATTTCAACCATGTTTTCAATAGTCGAATTTAAAAATTAATAAAAGAAAAAATTTCATGGAAAAGCTTTTTATAGCTTACAGGATTTAACTCTTATAACTAACAACAGAAGTTATTATAATTATTACAATCTTTTATTTAATAAAAATTACGAAATCAGAGAATAACCACAAAATCTGAGATCACAAAAGTTAACAGGGGAAATTGATCTGTTGATTTACATTGCATTGACATCAAAATTTGTCTTCCACGATCACAATATTTAAATGAATGTTGAAAAGTTATTTGTATTGCATCCTTTTTATTTATTTTTTACAGTTCTGAAAATTTTAATTAACCTTACTAATTACAGTCGTATCTGCAAAGATCGTTTTAAAGATTGAAAATAATAAAAAATTACTTGAGATTTACCATTATGCAAGAACAATTTACCACTTTAGTCTTTTTATTTATTGAGTTCTAAATTAATGAAAAAAACCTAAATTGTGATGATATTATTAACGAATTTGTTATACGAAAAAACCACATATTGCAATCTATTAAATCACATACCAAATAGTATGTTATAAGAAGCAATAGATTTTGTTATTTGATTAATTATTTTTCGTATGATTGAAACATTAATTTTATTAAAATAATTGAATCATTTATTATATCTTATATTCTCCTTATTGTAACGAAATAAATTATTATTTTATTGTACGAAATTTGTTTCCTGAGGTGTCGCAATTAAACTTTGAACTGTGCTCCTCTGTTGGCCCGAACTATAGAGTATATTTAATTTCATAAATAGATTTGGCATGTAGGATGGATTAATATTTACACTTACTTAAAAAAACACTTCAAGAAATATTTTCCCGCCTCTAATGGAGATGGCGCCAGACAGTTCTGTAAAATGTTGCCATGGAAAGCGAATACAAACTAGAGAATATCCTTCCTAATGCCCTCCTTTCTCTGAAGTAATCTGTTCAACCTATCCTTGCAAGCCGCACATTCATCTTATACAATCTATACACCAATGCGAATGCTTTCCATTCAAAGATATTTGGCCAGCGGAAATTCGTACAATGATTTATTAGAGAAAGGAACCATCCTACCCGCCTCTTTTCTTCCTGTAAAAAGGACGTAGAATTCCCGGAGGCATTCTACGTGCAATCGTGACAGTCTATTCATTGTTAGAGATGATGATTTATCTGATTGATGGAAGATGCCAGTGGGTTTTTTACAATGATCAATCTTCATAACCGCAGATTCGGATTCGTTGCAGTGCAATGAAAAGGCATAGGAAATAAAATAATATTAGTTGGAAATTCTAAAGAAAGTGAACAGAAGAAGAAATCATTATGTGAGAGGTCCACGTTTTTTTATAGATTTCAAATCATACTTCACAATAAGACATTAAAACGGCATTCTTTTATTTTTTTAAAAATGTTATATCTTTTAGGATAAATAGAATCCAAAAACACAATGTTTTTTAACAACTTGTATGCCTATATTTTGGTAGAAACATTTCAAACAGATACATTTAAGGCTAATTTGGACAATATCGACAGATGCAAGGGAATAGGGGGAGGGAGTTTGTCAGTAAGTTTTTGAATCCGAAGGTAAATTAAAAATAATCCGTTGCATACAACTGTATTTAGAAAGAAAAGGTGAATTCAAATTAAATTCTTTAGCCTTTTTAAATCTAATTCTTAAGTAAGTTAAGTAATTCTTTTAAATTCAAAATAAATATAACATTTAATTCACGTGATGATGCCGAAGTAAACATAAGTGAGGAAACAGTTTTAATTTACAAAGGAGAATTTATAGGAAACCAAGTTTGTAAAAAAATGAATTGCAAATTATGTAACGAGTTATTAGTTTCAAATTTCAAATAAGAATCTTGAGTAGGAAACAGATATTGTGAAATTAAAGAGTATTTAAATATTATTAACAGAGATAATTTAAAATGGCCCACACTAATTGTTGTTGATATTGTCCAGACCTACATAATATTTTTTTTTTAAACTCATTAGACACAAATATGAAAGTATATCTTTAGAGTATTTAAATCAAAATTTTTATTAGAACAATTAGCTTTTAAAAAGTTTGATTTTATATCTTTAATGCCAGAAACTCAATTTGTTTTTACAAGTAATGCCTAAATTTCAACTAAACAATGTTTATCTGTTTTAGCTAATATTTTTGTTAGCTAAGAAATGGTGAAATTAAGATACCAAAAGTAAAAGAAAGTTTGTCAACTTTTAACCTCTTAATAATATAATGAAAAATACTTTTTTTGCCATTTTGAAAATGTGTTAATATAATTACGTTTGATATTCATTTTTCATATACATCTCTTTAATCCGTTATTCGATAGTCGGCACATTCTATATAATGCGGTCGATCGAGCCTTCGCTCTCGCATGGATTCGGCTGTTTGTCGACCGGGAACAGCCATATGGCATTCTCATATATGTCTTAATATTTTAAATTTTTATTTAGAGTGCTTCATCTTTGCTATCCTTTTTATGGTACACGGAAGCTATCTTTGCAGCATTTTTTGAAGCTATCTGTGGTATATGGAAGCATCTTTGCTATCCTCTTTTAAACTACATGGAAGCTCGATAATCTGGTAAAATCCCTCAGCCAGCATAGCCGCGATCCCCAACGTCAGTTTACAGAGAGGTTACTGTAATTGTATAATTTTGTACATTTGCTTTAAAATAAAAATTTATTAATATGCATTTAGGAATCATTATGCATATATTTCGTTTTAGAATTAGAATACTAACTATTAAGTATTTAGAATCTTTAATCTGTGTTTACATTATAATTATGTATAGGATTAATAAAAAGGGATAATATCCTGATGGTATAGTTTGGTGTTTGACTAGAAAAGGTTTTGATATTAATTAAGCTATAATTTTTTTTGGATACCCCACATTTTTTTACCATAATTAACTCTTCATGTTTATATATACATATATAAATATAAACATGATATATATATTTATATACAGCCTGAGTAAAAACTTTAAGGCCAGTAAAATATTTTGAGAAAATGTAAAAATGAAATAAAAGGAATTCAAATAATATTAATTATAAAAGTTCATTGATAAGAAATAAATGCTATAAACATAATTTGAAATACATAATTATGAGAAACATGTTATTTACAAAGTTAGTATTTCTGCCTGAGTAAAAACTTTAAGGCCACCAGTCATTTTTAAAAATAAATATAATATAATCGTGTAATTACCATTGCAACTACCAGCTTGTGACAACGCTGCAATTTTTCATATTTGTCATACGTTTCTTCGAAGTATTTGTGATCATTGTGAAGATGGCGAAGGGTAAGAAGTTAACTGATCGTGAAAGAGGACAGATCGAAGCTTTGTCTTCAACAGGAATGAGTAGTCGAGCTATTGCGATAAAGATAGGAAGATCAAAGACTGTAGTCAACAATTTTTAAAATTGAAAGACAATTATGGTAAAAAGAATACTGGGGGAAGACCTAAAAGCTTTGTCTTCGCGTGATGAAAGAAGAGTTTGCCAACTTGCATCTATTGGAAAGTACTGAACCAGGAAACTGATTCCGACGACAGATTTAAAGTTTGTCAAAAAACGATTTATAACACAATTAGAAGGTCTGGAAGGTACACTTTATACAGCTAAATTGACTAAGCCTCAGTTACTGCAGAGACACAAAATACAGCGTTTGAACATTGGCCAGAAAGTCATGGCCTGGGGTAACCAATGGATAGAAATTATTTTTCTGACGTAAAAAAATGGAATTTGGATGGACCAGATGGCTGGAATTTCTACTGGCAGGATATAAGAAATGAAAAAAGAAATATTCTCCAAACGCCAATTTGGTGGAGGGTCTGTCATGACTTAGGGCTGTTTTTCTTACAATGGTGTGGGTTCAATTGCATTCGTTTCAGGCAGAATGAATTCACAAGGATACTAAAATGTCCTAACAAATCATCTTTTGCCAAATGCTGAATGTCTTGCTGGAGAAAATTGAAAATATCAGCAAGACAATGCACCGATCCATTCGAGTAACAGCACAAAAAATTGGTTCCAAGTCAACAATGTTGAAACTGTGAAATGGCCAGCTAGATCACCTGACCGCAACCCAATCGAGAACCTTTGGGCTGACTTAGCAAGAAGAGTTTATGCAAATGGGAGACATTTTACATCAACAACAAAAGCTGAAATCTACTATCGAAAATGAATGGTATAAAAACCGAACCCACCCTTTGTCAAAAACTCGTTTCATCCATGAAAACAAGAATATTTGAAGTAATTCGAAGTAATGGCTCCTACACAACCTTCTAAGAATTTGTAATTTTTTCTTATATGTTATTTTCTATGTTGGCCTTAAAGTTTTTACTCAGGCTCAAATATTCATCTGTGTGTTCTGTAATATTTTCTAATAATAAAATATTTGCAAATTAATTTTTCTACTTTTTTACTTTTATTTAAGCTCAGTAATTATCAATCAAATGGTATTTTTAATTCCTCAGTTTAAATGTTTCCATTTTCTCAAAAATGTCTACTGGCCTTAAAGTTTTTACTCAGACTGTATATATATATATATATATATTTATATTTGTTTCTTGTTGATTGAATGGATTTCCTAATTGTGCTGTTGAGCCCCAGTAGAGTGCTATGATACAACTCGCTGAGTCCCATAATATAGAGTTTCAAACTGGGTTTCCCCAAAATTAAGGAATCCCATAACGTTACACATCAAGCAACTACACTCCAAAAAAAAAAAAAAAAAAAAAAAATACGGGGCCTAATGGCCAATTAGCTAGTGTTCTGGCCTTTGGTATCATAGCCTTCAGATTCGAATCCTGGCAGCAGCATGATGCTTGTTAGTGGTTCGGAATCCATGTTAAATTCTAGATTTTGGTCTAAGTCCATGGTGTGCAAAAATGACCGTGCAGCAACAAACCAGACCAAAAAAGATTCGAAATTTACAGGAAGAGGACTTGTCACGAAAGATACTAAAGTTGAATTTCCTACCAATTCGATTTTAAAGAAGAATTTATCCGAATTTCGATTCACTCCGTTTCGACTCTGGTCTCCGATGTAAAAAGTAAAACAAATCATTTCATTTGAATACAAAACTTAACATAGGAATAGCCATTTTCAGCTTTTTTTTTTAGAACTCATCTAGCAAATATGGCTTTTACATTATCATACAGGATTCAGATTTTGAATAACCATCTTTGTCCAATTTCCTATGATTGGAATTTGAAGGAATGCCACTTTCCGGCTTCTGTTTCCCATTTCATATTAGTCATGAGGGAATGAATGTTAAATAATAAAGCACCACAAACAATAGGCCCCCAGACATATTTAATCCAGCACTCATTTGACAAAACAGGACATTATTTATTTACGAATTGGATTCCTTTTGTAACCCCTGACCTCACAATCCGAGGCAGAATTTTGCTCTGCAAAAAAAACGCAGCAATCCTTTGTGTGCAAGTTCATCAGACGGTGGAATTGTCCTCCTGCCAATCCAGCTGTCAGCGTCTGTCACTGCATCAGAAAGGACAAATACAAATAGGACTGATACACGGAAGACGGTTTGGAATTAAGTCAGCGTGTTGCGGAGTGTGTGCAAGTAATTGGGTTATATTGTTGATGAATGGTTGGAATATGATGCATTCGGTTAAATGGAGGGGAGGAATGAGTCATGTTCATACTAATTTTTATTGTGTAAATGAATTTTAAAAAATAATATTTTTAGTAGCACTAAAAATATTATTGTAAGCAACTTGTAGACAATAATCAACAAACAATACGCAACTTGTAGAAACTGAACTGAAGATAAAAAATCTTGGCCTAACTTTACCAACTGGATTATCCAGTCTCTAATTATTGATTTATTGGGATAGAATATTTCAGGAGAATATTATGACATTTGAAAAATTGAAATGTCATAGAATTTCTCCAAATTAATACTTATATATGCACTGTAATGTTTTTAAACGAATAATTTTTATGCGATTTTGAAGTTTTGCTCCTTATATTTCATTCTGAAAATTTCCTTATGTCTTCTCACTAATATGACTTCACAAATATTACTCTAAGCAAGCCTATCAATTTATCATAAATATGCGAAAAAATTGAATCTGTTACAGTAAAAGATATAGGAAACAATTTTCAATTTTTTACTGTTTAATTTGCATTACACTTATTTCCTTTAAAATAAGACAAACATCTTTAAATTACTATTTGAAGATGGTTTGACTGAGACAAATGTCGTATGGATTGATTGCTCAAATCCATACGACACTCCATCCATACATCACTCGCCTGCTAGTTACAAAATGAAAATTTTTGAGTAAATGAAAATTACAGTACTGATATGATGAGCTAGCTTGGGACATAGTGTAGTAATGAGTGTGGTACTTAGGCTATAAAGCTTGGTTTTGGTTTGTCACTCTACAGTCCTTTTTGCACTCTTTAGGCTAATTAGACCGAAACCTACTGTTTAAAGTGAATTCCGATCCACTAACAAACACACATGCCACAGCCAAGATTCGGACCTGAAGCCTGTGGTACCAATGGCCAGAGCGCTAGACAATTAGCCATCAGGCCGCTCTAAAAAGGCATCTGCCTTAAGCCATAATATTCCGATAAATTGCTTGTGGGTGAAGTCTTAAATGATACAATGATACTATTAAACTAACTATTGATTTTGTCGCTACTGGTCTAAAAGGCGATAATGATGCTAAGTGAAAACCAATCCTATTCCTACACACTGTAAAATTAATTTGAAAAAGTCTTCAATTTTGCAGTAAATTAGAAAAAACATTTTCTAGTCAATGACACCAATTCTGAATGAAATTTAAAATACAGTGCAAAATTATATATCTAGATATCGTGAATTGCGTAGGAATGTGTAGCATTATCATTAATTTGATTCCATTGACAAACTTAATTACTAATTGCATTTTTTATTTTTGTCTAATTACTAATTAAGTTAATTTCAAAGTTCAATTTGATAACATTGCCAGAAGAAAAAAGAGCTACAGCGAATGAGAATGAAGTTAGTGAAAATCCACCACCGTTGCCGAGAAGATCTATTGCAAAGGAAGTATTTTTTGATGATAAAAATAGCTTTGAATCAGTTCGCAAATGGTCAGACCATTATTAGGCAATAATAGTAATTACAAAATGGGAAAATATTTTTGAGCAACAGAAAATGAATTAAGTTTGATTGCAAAGCTTTTACATGAAGACTTTCGAAAGAATTTATTAAGCAACCTTTTTTTTTTTTTTTTTCTTCCCAAAATGTTTTATGTCTTTTTAAGTTTAACTTAATGTCTTGTTTTTACGCAATTTTAGAAAAGTATGAAACTTTGCACTTAGTTTTTCAACGTAATTTTTTTTTTTTTTTTTTTTTTTTTTGCAATTTTCATAGAATGCATTGATTAATTTTGCACTATATTTACTTCCATAGCCATTGAATATCATTCAATTTCCTTGATACCGTAAATTCAAAATGGAATAATGAATTTACACTGGAAATGTAAGCATATATTTCTACATGTATGTATGTATATATATGTATTCTTCTTCAAAGCCTTTTAAGAGTAATATTTCTACTTATATTAAATCAGAAATTTGTGTACGTAATTATATTATGATTTAAAAACTGAAATAATCAAACTTATCCACTCCCCCATCCATGGGAGAGAGTGGATAAGTATGTTGTATGCCGAAAGAATTTTTAAAAGTAAAATTAAACTATTAGTTCAAAAATTATCTGTTTACCTACATGGGTAATTGTAATTGCCACTGGAAATTTTTGAAACACACGCAAATTTTTTTGAAAAATGTACGTGGAAACACATTTCCGACTCCTGCCCTTTTAACAAAATTGCGATGTAAAATTTGAAAGAAAGCGTCACTAATTGATTTTTGCTTTGTGGTTTCTTTACCATTGTTTACAAAATCATGAACTTCTTAAATATTTTTATTTTAGTGACGGAGACATAAACATTTTTTGTGAAATTTAGGTAACTTTCGAAATATTATATAATGTTACATAACCATTTCTGAAATAATAACATAAAATTTTTATAATTGAAGCTAAGCTAAGAAAAAAATAAAAATGCTTATTTGTTTACGATTTAATTTTTCTGCATAGTTTACATTCGTACTTTGTTAAAACAATTGAATTTTCCACATTCTGTAAAATATTTTTAATTGCAGATACAAAATTTTTGCATTATTTTGTCATTCAAGATATTTATATTATTTACAAGAATGAATAAAATTGTTGCTGTTTCTTATCCCACTTAGTCGAATGCAACATCTAGAACAAGTCCAAGAACGCATGTGGTCTCGGGGGGAGGAGGGCAGCTTCTGCTGTGATGGAGCACCAGTGGTAGAAATGTGACTTGGCTCTGGGACGTTGATGAAGGAAGGCAGTGCTTTCCTTCTTTTTAGGGGAACTACCTCACATTTGCGAATCATATGGAAGAAAACCCGGAAAACTCCCACTACACTCGTAGTCTGACTAACGAGGCAAGAGGATAAACATCAAAAAGTTAAAGTCAAAAGTCCCCCTCGGTTTTTGAAACAGTGTCTACACAAAAGCCGCCAGCGGATTGAACCTCCGCCCTAATACTCACTAGGGGCCCACGTTGCCATTAAGCCACGAATCAGGCATCGATAAAGTATATGTATCCATACGATTGATTGTTTCTAAACTTCGATCTAAACCAATTCGATGACAAAATCGGACGAATTAAAAACAAATGGACGAGAAAAAACATATCATAAAATATCAAAGTAATAAAATGCAAAACAATAATTACAGAATTACTTGTAGTAAACACTATTAATGGGGCTGATGGCCGAGTTACTAGCGCACGGTGCCACAGATTTCGGATGCAAGTCCCGGCTGTGCCATGAACGTTTGTAGTGGTTCGGACTCCACTTTAAACCATATGTCGTATAATATGTCTGTTGAGCGTAAGGCTGACAACATAAAAGGGAAACACCTCACTACACTACCTCATAAAAGGAAAACATCTCTCGTCTAGAAATCTGGCAATCGGCAGTCGACCTTGGCCAAACATGTGGGCTGTTGCACAATGATGATGATGATGAAACACTATTAACATTATTGAATTGAACAGCATTTTGTAAGACAAATCGTTTTAGAATTATTAAACTCATAATTTATTATGAGAGTCATCAACTGCCATAATTATGATTTTTGTTCTGTGTATTGATCATAATTATGATCAATTCATGCCAGATGTCACTAGGTTGCGAAAATCACAAAATTTCGAATCCCTTCCACGTACGTAATTCTGTTTCGAAGATATGCAAATGTGCAATTTTGAAATCCGACATGTTCAGTTGATTTCAGTAATACATTTCGCAGACACAAAGGACAAAATTGGCGCGACATTGTTCACTTTGTCGCCACCTTCGTCTTCGCTAAAAACCGGGGCATTCATTTCTCACCATTTAGTCAATCGGTCACAGAAGTTTAAGAACTCTGTCCCAAATAGTTTACTGGAGTCGTCTAATTTATCTTTGTGAAAGTCCACGCGCAGAGCATTCGATACTGCGCCATGCGGAAAATATGTCATGCGTACAAATACGCTTAGTCAACGGACTGTCGAACACCACAATAATTGAAAGGAATGGAGCAAAAAGCTTTTAATAACACAGCGAAGACAGGAAACTGATATAATAACAGAAAAAAAAAAAAAGGCTACAGAACAATTTATTGCATCCTTTGCAGAAATGTGGTAAATGGATGTAATGTAACTTTGATTGTGATGCATTTTAAATCAACAAGAAATCTTGATGCTTCGTGAATTGTTAAAGAAAAGTATTTTTCAGAGCACATTCCTTAAAAATTTGCAGCAAAATTGATAAGATTACAGATAACTAAAATATAGATAAAAAATAATATTTAAAATATAGCAAAGCAAACTTCTATTCATAATTGTGTTGCGACCTGAATGTCAATTAACTAGCACTTTAGCCTTGAGACCACAGACTTCAGGTTCGAATCCTGGCGGCAGCATGGATGTTTGTTAGTGGTTCGTTCGGAATCCACGTTAAATTGTAGGTCTCTGTCTAATAAGCCTAAAGTGTGCAAAAATGACCATAGAGCAACAAAACCAAATCACAATTGTGTTAGATACATTACTATTTCTAAAATTTTTTTAAAGGTGGGGAACTGCAGGAAAATTAAAAAGTTAGCCACTTTATTTAAATTTTTGTCGTAGTAAATTATGAATAGCGATATCTTCGATAAACCTTAAAAAAATTCATTACTAAATATTATTAGGTTTTTATATATATATTTTTTACATCAGGGGACCTGATAGCCGAGTAACTAGCGTTCTGATGCTCGTTGCTACAAATTTCGAGTTCAAGTCTGAGTCCCGGCGGTGCCATGGATATTTATAGTGGTCGGAATCCACTTTAAACCGTAGGTCCCAGTCTAATAAGAATGTAGAGCGTTGGGCGGAGGACTGACAACCCTACCCTGTAAAAAGAAAAACATCTCCTGCATCGAAATCTGCCAGTAAACAGACGACTTTTTTGCCCACCGTGGGGCTGTTGCGCCAATGAAAAACTTAGGGATTTTTTTTTTCTTGACCTAAAAATTGAAATAATTAGTCTCAGAACTATGTTAAAAAAATTGGAAACTTTTCAAGTAAATCTGATGTATTAGTACAATGACGCTATTATGTAAAAAAAAGCATTGGAAAATTATATAGACACTGGAAACTAAATTTAACAAATGTATCTATTGATGAGATTTTTCAAAATGTTATCTCGTTGAAGTCTATCTTATAATTTGTATGAGTGAAAATATTATTTCCTACGAGTAAATTATTCAAATGATAAAATAATATCTTTAAAAACTGTTGACCATAGTACAGTGATTTGCGAATTTTATATTTAAAAAAAAAAAAAAAAAATTACATTAGAATTTACCCGATCTTTTAATAATGTCGAGCGTCTCATATTTAATGACTTCCTGGATAACAGAGAGTTTGTGATAATCTTTATTGAAAAATACTTAAGAAATCCTTTTAGGAATAACAATTGCTTTTGAATATCAGAAATAAATCATAAATTGGTTTTTGTAATTTACCAAAATAAGTAATAATAGATCAAAGGATAGTGGCGTATAGTAGAATTTTGTTGTTTTTTCTCGTCGAAAAGAATTTATAAATAAAGGAAAAAGTTTACAAAGGCATATACGAAATTAAATTTAAAGTGTTGTTAAGTTTAAGATGTTGGTCCATAAAGATTCCAAGTTTTTAGCATTATCCATCAAGTTAAAATTTGATCGTTAATTTTAATATTTGGTTTTTTGTTTCCTTTAGAAAATAAGACTGCTTCGAGTTTTGTACAAAGACAAAATTAAAATAAATATCTTCCTCATCTAAAATTGAATTACAGCTGCTATTTTTCTTTAAAAAAAAACATGCTTTTATATTTTTTTTTTATTAATTGGTAGTGTAACTATTAATACTAAGAAGGGAAGAAATATGCATGCATTTATTATCTCTTTATTAAGTCACCGTTGAGAATTTTATTCAAGACATTGGAAATCTGTCCTTTACCATTGATTGATTTAGCCAACTAAAATCAATAACTAGAAAATGGTAGGTTTTTTAAAAATATTTGTGAATCAATTTTTAAAAACATTTACAAATAATTCATTAATTTTTAGAATTCTAATGGACACTTTCATGTAAAAGCAAAAATATTCTCATTAGTAATGGGTCTTTTTATCCATAAGTTCTAATGAAAAAATTTAAAAATACAATTAAATCAATTTAAAGTATGCATATATAACTCATGAATTTGTTTAAACATTGATTTAAGCCAAGCAGGTTAGAAGACTCACTATTAAATAATTTATTGTTATAGTAGCGTTTATACAGCTAAAAAAACAGATGCTCCTTCTTTGGCTTTTCATATGTGATCCACTTAACCAGATAAAGAAAAATAATTGTGACTTATACAGAATCAATATATAATACATAGCAAGTCAACAGATATGTTGATACAGTTTTTTTTAAAATAGGATTAAGGTTCGGAATATTTATGGTCCATAGAATGCAAACATTATTTTTTATTTCAATGTATTTATCCACTGCTCTGTTGATATGAGCAATGGAAAAAAAAAAAAGTATGGGTATAGCTCTTTTAGTTTTTCGGTAGAAAAATATTCTGAACGATTTAAACCTATTCAATTGAATCTTTTTGCTTTCATGAGCAATTTTGTAGAAGATTCAATGTTATGTATTAAAAAGAATAAATAATATCACCTTGACTAAAAAGTAGGGCATTTGACAATGTTAATCGATTATTAGCATGTTTCTTTTTCTGATTTTGTTTATTATCCGTATAATAGTATGATTGTGATTCATCTGTAAAAACTGCATAGATCTTCCAACCATATTGAATACCGATGACAGGACTATAATAGCAGTCTGATTTTAGATTACACAAAAACCAACATAGAATCAATTTAAATATTGTTGTACAATCATCATTTTACTATCTATCAACACATTTTTATAATTGTAATCTCCACAATTCAGAAAACTGACTAGATCTGTCTGTGATAACATTTGCACAAAAAATTTTTTTTCCTTCGTCACCTAACATTGGTGAGTCCCTAAAACAAAACGGGATCGGACTTTCATGATTTTTGTAATAAAAATGCAAATAACACTTTGTCCATAGTATTAGAAACAAAAATTTACTCATGAATTGAAATTATAAAGCTGAAATCTTAAATTGGCATAAAAAAACATGTACGATTTTAAGCTTTATATATAACGAAAAACAAAATAAATAAAATAAAATAAAAATAAAACAATAAAAACTATAAATACAATATAAACAATAAAAACTATTAATTAATAAAACTGAATTACAATTTTCCAACCAGTTTTATTTTAAAATTAAATTCATAACCAATTTTTATGTAATTATCTTCAAATGTAATAGATGTTTTGTTTTTCCCCCTAAGAAATTTGAAAATGAAACGATATTAATTTTTCTTACACATCTTAAATTTATACCACTCAAAATTTAATTTTTGATAGTCATTGTCTTTTTTTCCAACGTCTACAAACACATTTTATATCAGAAATTCTAATGCAAATACAAAATTGAATTAACATTAGCTATTTTAAAATAAATTATTAACAAAAACAATTTAATTTAACAATTTCTTTTCCCAATTCCATTTATTATTTTGTAAATCGACAACAATAGAAATTTAAAAACGAATTTAATTTCAAATAAAAAAAACAATAAATACGGATAATTGTCAGATGACGAGGAAATTCTTAACAATTCTAGAAAATTCACAAGTGATAAATTGCAATTAATTATTCCCAATACTTCATCAAAATATTTTTTTAAAATTGAAGCATATAACTTACAGCCCTAACAAATATGATAAATTACAGTTTGGATTAATTTGCCAAGTAAAACAAAATGGCTGCTGAAGTTCGGTGTCGTTGTAAAACGCTATTTCGCCAAAATTCATCACCAAAATCGCTATTACGCCAACATTAATAGCCAAACAGCTTTTATGTCACATTTTAGTCTTGAAATTGCTTTAACGCCAAATATTATCACTATTCTGCCAAAATTTTATTCCTGAAATGCTTTTACGCCAAAAATTTATTTCTTTATCGCCAAATTGTTTCACTAAGTAAAATTTTATTTTTGAATTCTTTTACGCCAAATTTTACTATTAAGAGAATTTTATTCCTAAAAGGCTTTTTCGGCAAATGTTATCGCGGTACTTACGTATTAACGCCACCGCAGATTTGGCGGTTTTTAAGTGGCGCCAATCTACACTTAAAATATATAAAACACTTTATTTAAAATCAAAACACTTTATTTATAAACAAAGTAGTCAATCGGTTTCGGTGGAAAATGGGCCGAGATTCAAAACAGTCTCTATTTTGGCGCATTGGCAGCTCTTTATTGGCGCATTAGCGTAACTTCTGCTGCGGTGGCGTTAATACGTAAGTACCGTTATCGCTTTAACGCCTATTATGTACAAAAATGTATACTTAAATTGCCTTTACGTAAAATTATATCGCCGTATCACTAAAATTTTACTACTATTATGGCAAAATGTTAATCATTTACTTTTACGCTAAATGTTATCGCTTTAACACCAAAACCATATCACTATTTTGCCAAAATTTTATCCCTAAATTACTTTTACGCCAAATTATTATGTAGAATTTTGTTTCGCAAACTCATACAAATTTATCATTTTAACAACAATAATAATCACTATTATGATAAAATTATTCGCTAATAAGCCAATTTTTATTTTATTATGTCAAAAAAAAAAATTCATGTTGTTTAGAATAATAAAACAATAATAATAAAAAAGAAAACAGAGAATAACTTACATTTTATTCTGTTATATTCTTTGTTGGAGGCAAAAAGGAACTTTTTATTTCCTCACTGAAACCTGTCCTTGCATATTTATATCAGATGAATGAAAAAAAAAACACGAACATTAAATTTTTCAGCGATTTTGTAATACATTCCAGCGCCCTTTTTCTTCCGTGAATTAACGTTCTAAAATTAAAAAGTTAAAATTTTCAGCGCGAATTCACATAGCGATTGCCACAAAACCTTAACTATGTCAATAGCTTTAAAAAGAAACATCACAAAACCGCAAAAAAATTTAATGCCTTCGAGTGGCGTTTTCGCCGTGAACTTAGGTTCTAAAAATAATAAGTAAAATTTTTTGCGCGAATTAAAAAAAACAGTTGTCCCAAAACCTTAACTATGTCAACAGCATTAAAAGAAAACAATTATTTGATAATCAAATATAAGTTATTAATAAAGCAAAAAAATCGTTTTCATTGTGTTTCGTATTTTATGAGTGGCAACATCATAAAAATTGTTTATATACTGTATCAGTGGCCGATATACGTTATAAGAAAAATCTCGGAATAATCAATAATTTATCGGAATAATTATTTAAAAGAATATATATTTCTGTTCATATTTACTGTAAATAAAAATTCTGCAAATAACACTCAAAGTAGCAATAAAATAGTCATTATATTGTTCGGAAAAAGAAGTTACGAATTCCTTAAATACAGTATTGTAACCCTAAAGAAATTGGTTGAACATGACGAAATTTTGTGAGTTACAAGATTGGTGACTTCCTCGTACATTATTCTAGATTTCAACACATCAGTATTTTGAGTAATATAGATTAACAAGAAAATCCCAATCGATTTTTGAAAATAATTACTTTTTATTGCTAATTTCACTTGTATACGATCCATCTAAAAGAAATCAATCAAGATTATTATTTAAAATAATAATTTAATAAAAGATTTTAAAATAATTTTTTTTTTAAATATTTTTCGTAGAAAAATAAGCAATAGTTGGTTTTCCTACATCACATAGAAATATGGTCATGAATTAGAACAGGGAAGGCCAACCCAAATGATCTTGCGGACACTTTGGAATAGTACATCATAACCCCGCGGGCCGCATATAAAATTATATATCTCCATATTAAATTTAGACTCACTATAGACATTTTTTTAGAGTGAAAAATTGAAATATAGTGAGTTTTGTGTTTACAATTATTCTTACATGTAAACATAGATAATATAATAATAATGATACTAAACGCACATTGTAAAGAAACATATAACACTAAAAATGAAATATAAAAAATACATAAATATAAACGAAATAAAAAAAAAAAAAAAAATGAAATCATTAAAAAATATTTATTTTACTAGTGTGATTTTTTTTTTTCTCCTCTCTTTCACTTAGCTTTTGCAAATCGATCTCAATTTGGGTACTTGCACATCGTAATGGGTGTTGCAGGTTAGCGTCCTTTATGTTTCAGCGTGTTTGGACAATTTCATTTTAGAAAAAAACGATTCGCAGTTGTAAAAGAGCTAACAACTTCAATTAAGAGTCTGGTTTGCTCTGCTATCAACAACCAATTGTGCGTATCTAGGGATGGTCTCCGCGATCACTTAAAGTGAAACATAGAACCTGTTATATTAGATGTTCCAAGAATCGCATCGTGAATTCGCAGAATATAATTTAATTATTCTGCGATCTCATAATTGTAAACTCATAAATAAAACAGGCAATATCTGTCCTGTATTCGCAAGAATATTATTTTAAAATCAAAGTTAAATTTTTCTCATAATTTCGATAGTTAATTTTTGAATATACCGATGTACACATAATGTATTTTTTTAATACATTTCTTTTGACTACTTCGGCCATTATAAAATATATTTTGTAAAAGTGTGATAAATTTCACGGACCGAAAACATATACGCGGCCCGCGGGTTGGCCACCCTAAATTAGAATTTATAACGAATGTATTGTTTTATAGACGAAATATTATGCATGAAACATGCATTAGACTAGATAAAAGAACAAAATTGTTCTATAGAAAATGTGCAATTTTCACGGATTCGCTACTTTCTTTAAATTCGCTGAAAAATATTGCATCGTATAATATTGTAATTACAATTCATAGGATAAATAATTTCTCTAAATAAAATGTAAATACATTGCTGCAAACTTTGGAAATGAAAATTCGAGAAAGTTTCAGTATAAGAAATTTTAAATTTAGTACAGATTTTACAAAATAAACACATCTATATTTAAAATAAACAAATTATAAAGAATAAAATAAATTTATAATTCTTATATTTCTTGAATAAGAGAAATAGATTAATATGTTTACCATAAATGTTATGCTTTATTATGGTACACGTAAATGCATCAAAATAAGCATGAAAAAAACAGTTGTAATGCAGCTTTTTTTTACCGGATAAATCCTTAAAATTTAACAATTTGATAAAATGAATACAAAACCATGCTAATCTTTTTTTTTTTTAACCCTGTCATATTTTTAAAGATTACTTTAATTTAACATTTTTTTTAAATCACATAATTACACAATTGGGTGCTAGTTAATTTCAAATTATAGCTAGAAATCAAAATTACTTTACTTTTTCTTAAAACTTATTTCTTGCGGAATAATTTCATTAGGGAAAATATTTTTTTCCCCATTTGTATTGAGAACTGGAATGGCAGTGCACTTGCATAGCTTCCTTATATATGACTGTTGATCAAATAATTTTGGATCAATAAAAAAACTTCAAACCTAAAAACTCTTCTATTTTAAATTTTATAGTATCTTGGCAGTTTTGTTTTGGTATTATTTTTCAATGCACAATCTTTTAAAAATGAAAACCGGTTTATTAATATAAAATCGTATAACTGGTGTTTGATATAGTTTAAGGGAGAAAATAGTAATGGGGGACTGATAATCGAAATTTTGATGGCAGTAACGAAATCACTAACGTAAGGAAACCTATATTTGAAACACTGTTTATGAACAGTATCCCTAATTATCTTCTGTATTTTTAAAATAGTAGCTGATTTTTCCCTTTGTAAGAACTTTTTGTTAAATTTCCTTCAAAGCACTCTTGATTGTTGAAACATTTCATGAGCATCAAATTTGCCAGGCTTACGTTGAATAATGAAGCTCTATAATACTTTTTTTTTTTTTTTTCCCACTACTGTAGCTTGTTCCTCACTAGAAGAGGTATTGTATTTCTGTTCCCAAGGGAAAGGAATATATATTCTTTAACAAGTGCATAATAACAATCTATCACTCGAAATCTGACAACAGATAAGCAGTGTTGTAGATATTTATATTACATGCAATTAGTGTTTTGTTAAAATGAGAACAACCTGTCACTCAAATCTGACAGCAGATAATCAGTGTTACGGATAATGATACATCATGTAATTAGCGATTGTCTGTTCGACCTTCAAAGGTCGAAACAATTATAGATGAGATATGGACTACGTCATGAGTTGCTGCATCACGATTGAGGATAGATCATAGGTTATCCACTTCAATGAGAAGTGAGGGAAGCTGGCCGCCCCCTTTCGACAGAGTTTCTTAAATGGAGTTTTTGGGAGGAGGAGAGAAGGGTGTTCTGCGACGAATCGATAAGGTTCTGCGAAAGTGTTCTCTTTTCTCTGAAGTGACCGAACAGGCCGAAGTTAACTTTTTCAATGTGACCCCCTTTGTGGTTTCGCGTATCACGCAGTGTGATAAATGACCAGGTGCTTTAAATTCGTCGTAGTCGTGACATGTTTGCTTGAAAGTATTTCATAAAATTTTATTTTAAATACATAAAGCGCCATCTATCGATTAAAATTTGAGTTATTTTTTTAAATACTCGAGAGAAAAAAAATTACATGTGGATATAATTTTATCTAAAACCATATTTAAATGCCAAATTCATTTAATTCTCACAAATTACAGGTCACTGTATTTTAATCAATGTAAATCAATTTTAATCGAAATAAAATTTAAATATATTACTATGCAAGATTTTTCTAATCTCCCTTATTTTTAAAAATAACCCATAAAGAATCCACATTAAAAAGCAATGAAAACATGAATTTTTTTGCTTATTTTTTTTGTTTTTAGGCATAATTCTTAAATGTTTGGTGAGGATTTAGGAATGATTATAGATTGATAAAATCTCCTGAAAAATTTTCAAAATCCAAACCTAGAAATTTCATAAACTTGACAACATAGTCATATTTTATCATAACCCCCCTCTAAATATAAACTGTTTTTCACTTTTTAGATTTAAGATACTTTGCATATTTAATATAAAAAAAAATAATATAAATTTACCTCATATTAACAAAAAGTTTTACTCACAAGATTTTTCTAGTCTTACCTTTTCTTCTCTACTGCATGTGCTGATCATACAATTCATAAATTGCAATCAAACAATTCCATTTCATGGGTGAAATCTTGTGAAATTTTCACTATGTACATTTCATAAGTGGATTGTTGTGGCCATTATTTCAATAATTTAAATTAACACAAAATAAGTGTGTGGATCAAGATTTGTTGAGTTTGCTAGATGGTTGCTCAACATTGGAAACTTCAAAATTATGACTCCAATCACAAGGGATAAATAATCATCTTTATACTAATCTTGCATTGCTCACGAGGGAAAATAAATTTTTAGTATAGTGTATTGTTCAACACAATCATTCATTGTGACTTATATAATTATATAATAATTTTAATATAATTCCCTGAAGTTCTTGGTTAAAAAAAAAAAATTGCAAGAGATGGCTATCAAAACAAGGAAGAGACACTAGTAACAAATTAGATTTTTAAAAAGGTACATTACACTTTTAAAAACTCTGGAATACACACATTTTTGATAAAAAAAAAAAAAAATCATATGATGCTTCACAAAAATATAAAAACTTAGTAATTAAAAAAAAAAATGGTACAAAAAGTACATTTTCTCCACAAATTTCAAAAGAAATGCTTTGCCTATATGTCTGTACATATAGACTCACATACCACAATAAAACTTTCATTTGTATTTGTATATATACAAATCTTAAATATATTTTTATTTAAATAAATGCATGCATGTTCCTGTAGTTTTCTTTATTTAATATTATAACAAATAAAATTTTGGTAAAATTTTCTGCAAATGTGCAAAGAACATATACCAACAATATTAATTTGGTAACAAATATATAAATTTATACTACTCAAAATGCACATGCTTTTTAATGGCAATCACATACAGAAACATAAAAGAGATACTTAGAAATCAAAATAGAAATATAAAAAACTTATCTTGATATATTTTTACTTTTTAAGTTAATAAAAAAAGATAAAATAAACTAAAATATTTAAAAGATAAATTTATATCTATTTTTAAAATTTTTTAAAAATTACAATAAACTCAAGAAATTAAACAAAAAATTGCTATATAGAAAAATAAATTAAATCCAGTAGTTGATTAGGTATTCATTACTTAAAAACCAATATAAATTATTTTAAAAATAGTTGGAAAAAATCCTAGTAATTAAATATTATAAAAAGAGTTGTAGTTAAAAAAAAATTAAATCACGGCAAATAAAGCAATAAATTTATTTAAAAATGAACAAGAAAATTGATGGTTGCTATTATTTAAAAATTATGTATAATAGGATGACAAAATTACTCTGCTTACAATATTAGTTTTGAGCAATTATTTTAAAAAATTATAAATATATATATATTAAAATTATTTAAAAATACCAACACAAACGTTCATTTAAATTTTTTTTTTTTTTTTTTGTATAGAAATACTCAAAATAATAATTAAAAAGGCTGATTGATAGTGAATTTAAAATTTGTTATTTCTTTTAAATATATTTCAGTATACACAGCTATATTAAAATATACTTATAAATCTAAAATTAAAGATTTTTTTCTCATTGTGTTTAATATTACCTTAGCCTTGAATATTAAATTTTTGGTTTCCCAGTTAGTTGAATTGTTATATTCAAGGAAAGACTTTTGAATGATTATATTTAAATTTGAATTTAAAATAAAAAATGTTTTTTAAGGATCAATGATTTAATATTACTCTACATCTAGCATGTGAACTATTTCAAAAAAGAACTCAAATTATGGTTGTTTTCAAGAAATAGAATGCTTTTTTTATTATAGTTGAAGGTACCTTAACTAGTCAAAGCATTGTAATAAGTGAGGAAAGTTGGATTGTAAATTTTTAAAAGAGTGTCCATCACTAGCCACTTTTAATAGCATTTTTCAGAAATTAAATAAGAAAACAATAATTCAAATAGCTTAATGGCCAACAAAGTGAAATTTTACAATGTTTCAAGTTTTTAATATTTTCTGATATTTTATTTAAAAGATTTCATGATAAAAATAAATGAGTATAAATTCATGATAAATATATTTCATATAAATATTTTAATGATTATCTTTACCAAGTATATTATACAATAATACATATTATGAAATCAAAAAAATTTTGATTTCCCAATATAACCATTATAAAATTTGCAAATAGAAAAAGTGATAAAACTCTTATCCATAACTTTAAAGTGAAGTCAATAAAATAACCATTAAAAAATCCTAAAATCTTTCTTTTTTTTTATATTTTAGAAAGGGTTTTAATGGCAATTTACAAATGATAAAAATTATTCTTCTATGGCAATATTTTCTGCAAACTATTTTAATTTTCCATAACAAAGTGAATTCTCAAATAGTATCATAGAGAAAAAGTCATGTTTTGAATAAAATGAATATTTAGATATTGCTTACTGTTTATTTTAAGAAATTGAGTTATCAATTTATATAATAAAATGATTTAATGAGAGAACAAATGAAGTATGAGGAGAAATTCAACTGATTAAGAAAAGAAAAATAAATCCCTCCAGAATATATGCTTCAAAATATTGATTACAAAACAGATTGAAAATTTATAATTTTGATCATTTATCACTATTTCATCATTTTTATTTGCTATAAATTTGCTTTCTGAAGCAAATGTGTTATTCAATTTATCAATTCAAACATATCAATCTTTGAAAAAAATCACGCAAATATAAAAAAACTTTTTTATATTGAAGATGTATCAAGAACATAATTGGTTTACTTATTAAATATAATAAGAATTATTAAAATCAAAAAATTAAAATGCATACATCTTTCATCTTTGTTTTCCTCTCCTCAGTAAAAAATAATTTTTGCAAAATAAAATACAAATTTGCCTTGATAGATCATTTAACAGAATAATCTAAAGGAAATTAAATAATAAAGCTAACATATATAACCAGGAAAAAAGAATATGACATAAAATTATTAATATCTACAGGAATGATTCTAAAGGTTTCTACATTCTAGCTTACTCACAGCAATCCCATAAAAATATAACAAAATGTTTATAATTTTATCTCTGTTTTCAAATTGAGCAATTATTTTTGCAATTTTTATTTAGAAGAACCTGGATTTTCTGCAATCAATGTAGTAAAAAAAAAAATTTCAGTTAAAAAAAAAAAAAAAACATGGATAATGAAACAAAGGTGGCTGTATCCAATTTGATACCAAGATTTGAGAAAATAAGCAATGATCAAAAGGTTCATTCCTCCCACAATTTATAACATAAAATTTATCCAATTGCATTCTTTGTGACCCCAAATATGTGTTTCATTTATTTTTATGAAGCACTTTAATTATTATTTTGACGTAAGATCCATTGAGAAAATCTATAATCAATAAGAGAATAAAATATAAAAATATTTCCCCAAGAAAGTAACCTATGTTAATAATTGGAAACCATTGATCTCAAGCATATAATATTAACAGAAGAAACATTGAATAATAATAATTTTTACTAGTAATTAGTTAACATTGAAATAAAAATGCAAAGACTGCAAAATACAATTTTTTAATTCTGATGATAACACAATAAAAAATTAATAAAATCCAAAAATATTTGGCAATAAACAAATCTACGTTAATAGTGATAAAAAAAATTATGGCACAAACAAAACCTTTTGAAAAAGAAAAATGAACACAGAAAAAAACTTAAAACATGAGAAGGATAAAAAGTACTGCTTTGTAAATGATTGAATTTTTACGCATACACATTATTTATATATGTGTGTGTGTTTAGAAACATATTTCATTATGTTTGATATTTATTGCTTTACATATATTTATACAGAGAGAGGAACACAATAATTTGAGCAATTAGAATCACTTAGTGATTTTAATACAATAATTAAAAAATAAGATCAAAAAGTTGATATTAAATAAGATGCAATATAAATAAAAACAAAATAATTTAATTCGACTGAGCTATCTTCATTGGAAATATAATAATAATGAACTATCTTATTTTCTGTATCAAAATGTGTTATGATCAAAAAAATTTAAAAAAAAAAAAATCAAAATTATCTGAATCACAAAAACAAGTGTTCGATTACCAGAACATAAAACAATCCCAATATATTTTTCAGTAATTTCATTATGTTGCATTTTCATACTTAATGAAAACATCATCACAGTTTAAATACATGATTTTATAAAATATTTTGTAAGAGTTCAACAATAACATCCATAGTTTGGTCATCGGACAAAACGATATCATAAGCATCCATGTATTGAGGCAAGTTTTCGTCAATCTGCAATTTATAATTATTTAAGAATAAGGAATTGCGTCTTAAATAATTTTCAATATCATATAAGATATGTATAAAAAATGTATAGCTGAATTATATGGCATAAGTTCACACTACACATACAGACAGACATGCATACATACAGGCTTGCACACACCAAAACTTTTCAAGACATCAGATTCAGAAAAAAAGCTTACAAAATTCTATTAATTAAAACTAATAATCTAATAATTATAATGCACTTTTCTAATAAAAAGTTTAGGATTACAACATTATATATAAGTAATTTTTAAAAATGTGTTTTACTTAAATTCTATTTTATAAATGTTAAGTTTAATTTAATTAATGTCTTTTTTTCTCTTTTCTTGATGCAATAGCTTTTAGTATACCAAGATTTTGAAATTTACTGTTACACACTTTAATTTAATATTGAATAGTATTTTAAAAGTTATTTAGATACATGAATTATTAAATAAGGAAATTATAAATATTTTTGACTTGTGTTTGGAAAAACAACATGTGTTTGGTTTAAATTTAAATTAATTGCATTTTATTATTATATATATTTTTTTGCAATTTTAAAACTTCTGCATACCACAAAATATCCATAGGAGTCATCAAATACATATTATTTCCAAATGCTATCTATCTTTTCATAAAGGCCAGTGGATTATTAGACAGAAGATTAACTTTTTATGCATTCTTTTTTAACATTTATTGCAGCTTCCAAATTTTTAAAAACTAGGTATTCATTTAATTTAAAAAAAATGAACTATTAAATGAATTTTTAATACTGAAATCAGTAAATGAGCAGAAGCGATATTTTTTATTAACATACATTTAAATCTTTTATTTAATGATAAAGAAAAATGCTTACTTTGAAATTGAGAAAACCAATTTTTAACATAGTGTTAACATCTTGAACACCTGCCGCCATATCCAAATCTCCTAAAGAATCTCCAAGAAGTATTATGTTATTTCTGGATTTAACATGACCAAAATAATCACTATTTTCTACTGAACTTTGATTTTTGTTGAAAGTATGAATCAGATCATTTTTGAAACCTATAAGTTTATTCTAGGGAAGGAAAAAAATCTACATTACTAAAACATATCTTAAATTACAGACAATAAAATGCAAAATTAGAGAAACAAATAAATAACCATTATTAATAAATTATGAAAGTAAATAATCATTTATATGTTATTAACATAAACAATTTAAAATAACAATTAAACCTAACAATTTAAAATAAATTTCAACAAATATATTTGTTAGAATGAATATATTTACATATATACGCACAAATATAAAGCATTAATTATTATATATAAATATCATGAACTTGCCTTACTGTTTATATAAACCACAAGATTAAAATATTAATTATTTTCAAAATTGTAAGCCAGAAGAATATACCGTACACACTGCACAATCCAGCATGTTGGGAACTATGACCATTTCAGTTTATAGAGTGTTGTTATAGTTTCAATGGGAATACCAAAGTTAAATAACCCTCTAGATAAAAATTTTAAATTAAGACATGTACATATTTTATGTGTTTATGCACATTCTGAACTTGCATAGATAATATCCGACTAAATATTTCATTATTCCACACACTACATAAACAAAATACTTATATTGAACATTAATTTAATTAATTATTCTTGTATAAATAAAAAATTACACAACAGAAAATTAATACTGTATAATAATAGTTAAAACAAGTTGTGACAAGGCACTTTATAGCAAGAAATAATATTCCTGAACCTGTCTTACAGTTTAAAAGAAGTATCTGATATTGTGTTGTTTCTGTGGTATGGATATCTTCTTAAAAAAATCACTATGAATTAAACACAAATTTATGAGTTCTGCAGATTTATGCTGTACTAAAATTAAAACTGGCAGTTACGATAAACACTGGGAGAAAATGCGACCATACCTGTGTCATGATTTGGGAGTCAAAATCAACAAACAACCAAATCTACGCACAAATCTAAAAGTGAATGGCTCGACTTCTGCCGACTTATATAAAGTACTGAGCCATCAAATATTAGATTAAAGCGAACTTACTATTCCAAGTTTAAAATTTTGTGTGTATCCATTTACACTTTGCAGACAAATTGTAATAAAGAGTACAGAATTTTTATGCAGAATCTCATTCTAAACAGATTAGATTTTTTTTCACGTTCCATAACTCATTAATTATATGTGCATGTGATATATTGGCAAATCTGACAATAACACTATTATATATGTTAGATGAAGGTAAAAAACAGCTTTCATGTGATCATGATATGTAGCCTTTCTTTTATTAACAAGCAAGTAAAAATATGCCTTAGCATAGTGGTACTCAAACTGCTTTCCTAATTTACAAAATATCCTTTTATTATATTTGGTGTAATTTCTGATATTCAAATAGAAATTTTTTAAATAAAAATTCAGAATTTAAGGCATCCAAAAATTAATTTTATCACTTTCAAATCAAATAATGGGCAAATAAAAATATTGGATTTTCGTCTACAAAATAACATTTCATTTAAGACACGCATATTTTTTCACAACATAACATAATATTGTAAATGACCTACATAAGTTCTTGGTACATACTTATGCATATCTGGTTTTGAACTCAGGATATTTTAATATTTTAAAATAAGAAATTTTTTACTAATATACATTCACATATAAACACTGAATATATCCTTGCACACATATATTCAATGCTACTTTTAGCATACACTTTTTGAAAACAGTAATTATTATTTACTTTAAAATGGGAGATTGTGCACATAAAAAAAATCTACCTTTTTTTCATAATTTTTATCAAATTGATTCAGAATGATAATTATATTTTTTATGTTACTTTATTAAATTGCATGTAACACCTACTTTCTAACATCTCTGCAATACTCTTGGTACATCCTATAATCAAATAGTCACTACTTTAACAGAACTAGATGTGTTAAGGTAATATATTCTTTTATGAAAAAATGTAGGACATAGAAAAGGAAAACTTTACCATATAGTTAAAAATTTATAAAATCTAATAAAAGAAATGTTTATTTACCAAACAAATATAATTAAAAGGATTAAAAGTATCATATAAATCTAAAATAATAACATCATAATCCTTTTCTTCTATTTGCTTTAGTTTATAAAAAATATTTTTTAATGGTATATATGTGAGTGTGTGTATATCTGTGTTGTTAAGTGTACAAGAGCAAATGCAGTTTGCAAAACATCTGAAAAGCAAATTATAATTAAATTAAAGCAAATTATAATTAAATTCTATCTGTTAATTTTTATTTATTTATTTTATACAACAATTTTGCCAACTCTTGAAAAAATAATTATTATTTTGAGAAAAATTTAATTTTAAAAATAAAATAGAAAGACACATAAAATTAGAAGGAAAAAAATAAGATAATTGGCATAATCAAGGAAGAAAATAAAATGAATTAAACAGCATTCAACTAGGAAAATCATAACTTCCAAGCACTTGTTGAATTACAATATATTTTTTATAAAACCTAAACTTTTTCATGTAAAGCCAAAAAAGTAAAAGTAATTGAAAATATAAAGCAACTGAAAATTCCTAAAAAAGTAATTGAAATAATGAACCTACCTTTTCATTAAAGTTCATGAAATTAGCAATTATTTTAATATTTGGATACATAAGATTATTTTGTTGAAGTACTTCTTCTAATATATCACCAACACCAGCTGAAAATATCAAGAAAGGCACATTGTGTTTATGAAGAGATTGAAATAAAACATCACTTCTATCTCTGAAAAAAAAAAAGTTAATATTAAAAACTATTTACAAAGTATAAAAATAACATTACACTCAAACTTCTTGGATAAATATAAAATTTATATATATATATATATATATTGGTGATATATATATATATATATATATATACACACTCAAGAGCAAAACATTATGACCACCTGTCAATAACGAGTTGGCCCACCTTTGGTGCGCAACACAGCTTCAACCCGCCTTAGCATGGATTAATAACACCACTTAATACCAGTTAAATACCACTTCCACCTGATCATGTGCCTTCCATGTCATCCAGGCGAGTTCATTGCAAAATGTAAGGGTGGTCATAATGTTTTGGCTCTTGAGTGTATATATATATAGTGAGCAATTAAAATTTTTTGAAAAGAAACTAATATATTTTTAAACTAATATATTTATATATTTATAGGTTTGACTTTTTTACAGAGCAAGTGTAGTTCTGTTCATAAACAAGAGACAATTGCAGTGGAAAGATAGTACATAATATATAGAATTATATAAATTATGTTGTGGTTTATAGACAATTTTAAATTTGATATGAATAATCATACAGGAATAAATGAATTTTATGTACAAATTAATTATTTTAGTATTAAGAAGCAAAATTTACAGCAAAAAACAAAAGATTTGACCAACTTTTGTGAATGTGTTGAATAATGATTCACAAAAAGGGGTCAAATCTTACTGTTTATTAAACCAATAAAAAATAATGCACAATTCAAAATACAACTAGAGAAATATTTTTTAGTATAATTAGAAATATATCAGATAATGAATATATATATGTTTCTTACCTGAGACAAACATTCGATTTTGCTACCATTTCAGGTACACATTCCTTAGAAATACCAGAAGTTGGCATCAAATTTATACTCTTACTATACCTATAATAGATATACTTATGAATATATATTACAAATGGTTGAATATAAAATTTATCACAATATATATAATCTCATGTTTAAACACATTATAAGTAAAAATGTGGAAGATATTTTAAAACTGAAGATTCAATTATATGCACATAAGCTATATAACATAATATGAAATATATAAATTGAAAAACATTAAATAGAAAGCAAAAATTTTTGTTTCCCAGAATTACTTGTTAAATAATAAAGCAAACAACTTAAACAAAATTAACAATTCAAAAACAGCTAAGAAGAAAATTTATATTAATTGATTTGATAAATTGTTTTAAATATATTCTCTTTTAATTTTGCTTCTCTAATGAATATAAAAAGTAATATATATTATTACATGTACAATTATTATATCATTACATGTACAAAAATCTTAAAATAAATAAATCTACAATTTTTTAAAAATAATTTTTATTGGAAAAAAAAAAGCACTCTTTTTAAACTTCAGGAAAAATATTCCATTGATATTAGTAAACTTTATGATCGCCGGTAACAAAACACAAAAAATATAAATTCAAATCTATTTTATTTTTTATAATATACATAAATGAAAATTATTACATTTTATATTTAGGAAAAGTCATGACTATCATAGCATAATTAGAAATGTAGTTGGTGTCACATAAAATTGTAAATTTTCTTACAATATTTATTTCTATGAATTTATTTTTTAGTTCAAAGTTTTAATTAAATAACAATGAAATTAACAAAGTTGTTATTTTATTTAAAAACAAATAATATTCCTTTTTTTTTTTTTTAATTTCAGTGATTAAAACTTCTTGATCTGTTTAGTGGTTTAAAAAAAGTTTGCTGAAATATAAATAAAAAATTATTATACCATAGTATTTTTATTTATAGATATTTTAAATTGAAATTTTATTAACTTTTTCAGCTTAATAATGATCTTTAAATTAATGTACTTTATAAGTGGCACAAAATATCCCACCCTTCCAAATGCATCCTAAGGAAGTAAAAAAATTAGATACCTCTGGTATAAACTACAAGGAAAAGAAAAAAGTATTTATGTTATTTTAAGATTACGATAGAAATATTATATTCTTTTTCTTTTAATAAAAAGAATAAAAAGCTGAATTTATTTTAAAATACTGAATTGCAAATATAAATCTTGTAAAAAAGTACTAAAAATCTTGTAAAAGTAAGTACTTGATAAAAATACAATGAACAGAAAAACATCATTCAATGTAATTCTTTTATATTAACTGTTATTTAATTTTGAAAAGTTTATGAATACAAAACATAATTTTGAAATTATGTTTCGCATTTAATGTTAATGATTATTATATACAGGTTTGATTGCTTAAAAGGTACTCTGAAATAGATTTTATAATTGTAACCAAAATTTGCTTTTCTACTAAAAATTTAATTCCATGTTACAGGTTTGACAATCCAAATTCACCTTTTTGAAATCAACTTCATTTTATTCCAAAATAAATTCACTCTTCTTAAAATTAGATTTTATTTATAGGTTATAAATTATATTATGTATATTCATAAAGACATATATGCATATGAATGTCTAAATATGCATTTCTCTATGAGAAGAGATGTACTGGTTTGGGTAAACACGTAAGCTGAAATGCATACATTTGTATATTTTTACAGTAAGCAGGATTATGTGTGTACTCTCCAAAACAATGCTTATTTACATATGTGTGTATGTGCACATGAATGTGAAGGTTTATTCATGTGTGTGCATATATATATATATATGCATATATGTTTATGCATTTGTATGCATTTGAGCCATTGTGATCTCCAATGTGAAATATATATGTTCGCATATGCTCGTGTGGGAAATGCACACATGTTGTGGAAATTTTAGTATGTGATTGTTTGTGGATATACATGCTTGTATGTTTGCACAAAAGTATTTTTGTTTGCTAATAGTATGCAGTGAGTGCATATGTTTGCAGATGAGAATGTGTGCATGTGTGTCCCTTGTATTTATGTGTGTGCATGTATCCATACATGTATATACTTATGTACAAGAACATATATGCCCTGAAAACACAGATACTATTCACAACAAACATAAAGCACTGCGCATTTATACCTGTTCACATGAAAATTTGCACATTGTCTCGTTTGTATGTATATGCATATGTCTATGCATTTGACACGTCTGTATGACTATTTTTGTTTGCTAGTAGTATGCATACATGTTTGCAGACAGATATGCATGTCCATACACATGTATATAGACATATATGCCCTGAAAAAACAGATACATTCACACACAAACATAAACACAGACATACATACACACACACAAACATAAATATGATCATATAATCATACACAAATTTACATGCATAAATATCCACATTTAATGACACAAATTTCAACACATATGTACGCACAGACATACATACACTCATTCACAAACTTGGAGGCGTACATTTAATAGCTGCATATATATGTATACACACACATAAATGTTCACATAAGGTAAGTAAATATGCATTTTAGCTGAAGGCACATACTCAATCATTCTAACTGAAGAAAAATACAGATTAACATATGTATATCCACATGCATATTTACCCATACCCAAGTGAATTTGGACTGTCAAACCTGTGTATATAATCTCTATAATAATTCAACAGCCATAAATATATATTAGGAAAATACTGAAAATTTTATGCTAAATTATAAACTATTGTAAAATAAATGTTTAAAAACATAAAGAAAAATATTTTACCATTCAATCATATAAAATCTTTTCTGCTTTTGTGAGATGTGGATCAACTTCAATAGGGTGATAATGTTTAAATAAAAGTTGTAGTCTAAGGAATTAAAAAAAAATTCAGAAGATGGAAATTAATATTTTAGAATAAAAATAAATAAAACAAGGATTAAAAAAGCACATATAAATTAATATATATATATATATAATATTGCAATAAACTGTTAAATTTTGTTTTTTGTAACAAAATGTTGTTAAGATTAAAATTACAAAGCATATATCATTTATGGCTATAATTTTATATATAGTTGGTAAATAATGTTTGATATTGCAGCAAATATTTAGTATAAATTTAGTCTTAATTTTAATGATAATTTTACATTAATTTTAATGATAATTTTACATCTTACTTAAGTCTTAATTTTACATCACTTAAAACTTTTCTAATTAATAAATAGAAAATGATTTGCTAACCTGATTTTTATACTCTTCACTTATTAATGGTGATGATTCAAGAATTCCCTAAAAATTAAAAAGCAAGTTTCTTTAACAAAGAAAAAGAAACAATAAATCACCTATTTATAGCATAAAATTATAATAATATTCCACTTTAGCATGATCTTTAAAAATTTTATTATAAATGCATTACTATATCAAAATTTTTAGAAAATTCAAATTTTAAGAAACGCATCTTTTAAATATAATAAATTCGAAAAATTAATGCATAAAATTTCATTCATGAATTCACAAATAGTGGTAATTTTAACATTTGTAATGCAAAATAAAATAAATAAATGTAAATGTAATTATCACTTTTTAAATAAAAACAAATTATACATTTATTTTATAGTTTGCCCTCACGTTTCTTTTATCACAGTATTTACATTCATGAAAATAACGAACTTCCAATTTATCAAAAATAATTTTGTTTAAAAATTTAATATTCATATCAATTAATACCAACATTATGTAATGTAATAAAAATCAATATTTTATTATTAAGTAACCTAACAAATTTTTATTACTAGTAAGTAGATTCTGATTATATATGTCAGGTTACAAAGAATAAACATAAAATGTGATTTTTCTTTTTTAAAAAAGTATGGAGTTATCCCATATGTACAATAAAATGGGTGACTACTGGAATTTTAAAAAAGTTGCATTTGAATAGTAGAATTTCTTTCTTCTTTATTGATTTTTTCATACAAAAAAGTAGTTTTTGTTCAAAATATATTTTCTTATTAATTTCAGAATATTTAATAAACAAGAAGAAAAAAGAAATTTAGTGTAGCACATTTTTTTCTTTCTTTAAAGTCATCATTACTTGTGATACATTATTAGAAATATATATAGTTTTTCAAAAATAAATGATAAATAAATAAAAATAGATAAAATTAAATAACACTATCTTATTTTTTTTTTTTACAAGCCTCCTTTTTGCTTTTTTAGGAAAAATCTTTCTTCAAAAGTTTTCTTCTTAGTGAAGCATCTATAAAATTTTTTTTTTTTTAATAAACTGCTTTCATTTTAATGTCCCATTTATTTTGATATCACTTTTTTTATCTAATTATTTGATATAGGCTCAAATAATACATTGAATACAATGAATTAACATATATTTAAATTAATTATATCTAAATAAATGGCTATACCATAACTGGTAGAACATTGTTCACCATCTTTGTGCACTCTTGATAAGGTGTGATCAAAATCAGATATAATCTATAAAAATAAAGGTAAATTTAATTAAAAGAACAAAGACATTTTATGAAATCTATAAATTTTAATTAACATAAAAGTTGAAGTACTTTTCATAAATGATTCATGCATAGAATATATTTATTTATTTTATTTTTCCTTATATTATGTGTGTATATACACATATTATTGTATTTTTCGTCATGAGGATTTAAAAAAAATTTGTTAACAAATTAAATTGTGTTAATTTTGTTTGAAAATTAAAAATTTGTTAAATTTATGCATAAAATTTATTAACAGGTCATTTAATATTCATAAATAAAAATTTACTTTTATATTTTAAATTTATTCAAAAATTTAATTATAATTGCAAAGTTTCTAAATCCAAAAAATCTTTTTGTAAATTGAAATATAGTTTGCTTTGTAAAAACAAAAGCAAATTAAAGATTTACAAAAAAAAAAAAAAAAAAAGATATTATTGTAAATTTATTATAAAACAAACTAAGGTATATGAAAAGAAAAACTAAATATATATATAATACAATAAGAAAGTTGAAAATTTAAGAAAATATTTATTTTTAACTAATAATGATAAATAATTTAAATACTTTTAAGACAAACTGATTAAATAATTCTTTTTAACAAATTGTGTCAAGAAAAATTTTGATTAAAATTTATACAAAAGGTTTTAAATCCACAGAAAAAACCTTGAAGATATTTTTTTTATCTCAACTTAATTTTTATGACAAAAATCTACCATTTTGCAAACTTCATTAAAAAAGCATTTTCAAGCAAATGATGAAAACATACATGAATAGATTAATCTTTTATAGAGTAAATTCAATCATAAAAGGACCTGTTAATTAGTACAATTTCAAACAAATGTACTTTTCTGTACATTTTTTAATTAAATGCAAATTTAATTTACCTGTAATTTTGATGCACCTCCTTTGATTAATTGGGATACAATTTCTTCCACATAATCATGATTCTTAATATGAACACAGCTTTTTTAAATGCATCCATCTGAAACACAATTGAATACTTAAGAAATTTCAAATTTTTTTTTTTTCTTCTTTTTCAAAAAGAAAAGAAATTTTACAAAACCATTTACTGTTAGATTTTAAACTGACCAGCAAATAGTAATTTTTGATACATTAAACAGTGATGTTTGTAATATTCTTTCTCAACTACAAACTTAAAAATCTTCTAATGATTAAAATACACATAATATTCTGTCCTACTTTTAAATTATAATATTTTTCAGTTTTGTAAATAAGTTTCATTACTTTCATTATAAGTAAACCTAACTGCTAGTTAATTATATATATATATTTTTTAAAGCTATGAATTACTGTTAAACAAATATAAGAAACAATTTCCACAAAGAAAAAAAAAATGAATGCTATAATTTTATTATGATACAATTAATACAAACATGTATTAAATGTTTGATTTATTTTTTGAAAGTATGGTGGGAACAGAAATAAATATCAAAATGAAAACATAAATGCATAACAAAAATATTATGAAATCTACACTACTTTTGAATTTTTAAAAAAGCCTTTATCTTCAAAATTTCGAACAAAAATTCTCAGAAAATAATCAATGCCCGACTGAACATTTCTTCATATAAACTTGTCGAAAATAGGCATATTAGTGCTGTCTAGATGTACTTTTATTATGCTGATTCCTTACATTTGTTTTTTCAACTCGCTTTGTTTCTAGATCTATGAAAATCAATGGTTTACTTTGAAATGATCAAAACCACCAATTTCTACCTCCTACCATAATGCACTCTAAGTATCTGAATAAATACAGATCCTACTATGATATTTAATATAGTATAACATT